>JANHZU010011054.1:141787-153425 GCA_032468055.1 Acrochordus granulatus | reverse complement strand
CATGTAGCAAATTTGCCAACAAATCTGGTAGACCAAGTTTCAAAAAGGCAACTGGACTTTTTATTTTTAGAGATTACAGAGAAAAGTTTCAACTCCCATCCGGGAGTCTTCTTTAGTCTTGTGTAAAGAAGGAAAAAGCGACAAGGCATATACGAACACATTTCTCCAAAGCGGGAGCAGGAAACTGTGAAACCCAGCACCCTGGTTCTCATGCAACACGCTTTGGATCTTTTAGAGGCTTGGATAAAGGACCAATTTGGATAGCCACAATTGCTAAGAGTAGGTTGAAATGTAAACGATTCCTGGATGAATGAGAATATACATTAGACACTGGCCGCTCATTTTGGGGAGAACGCCCTTCGAATGGTATGGGAATATGAACTATGAACGATTTCTAGAAAGGTGGCAGACCACAGGAATCACTCACGTGTCAGCCTACTCTGCGCAATTGTGGCTAAACCAGTCACGTGATCACAGGATGCTGCACGTGGTCATACCATAAATGCAGGCTGGTTGCCATGCGCCCGACATGCAGCCCTGCGATCATGGGGAGATGGGCCCATCCATGGGAATTTCGGAACCAGGTTGCAGGTATCCCTAGGAGCTCTGTCATAACTTTGAATGGTCACTAAGTGAATGGTCATAAGTCAAATACTACTTCTAATCCCCATATTGTTTATTATTTGTTTGATTCCTATCCCTCCTCGATTTAGAAGCTGAAGGCAGAATGCGTAGTGTGCCTTCATCTCCTTTAACCACTTTTTCCAATGATTTTTCATCACCCGGTGTAGCAACCTCAGTGAACCAGGTCTTCTTCTCTTCAATATGGCTCTTGTTCATTTCACAGTCAGCCAGATGTTTAGACTGGATTTGGCATTTTTATTCACCTGTCAATTCCTCCCCAAGGACCTGGGATAAGCAGATGTCATCGTTTCATGGTGTTAAAGGTATCGACGGCAGGATATAAGCTGTTCCCAGTAAAACTGCCTTTTGCAAATGACCAATGCTGATTTTATCGATGTCCATCGGTCAGTTGCAAAATTATTCCCCTTCCCCAAACCGTCCAGTGGGAATAATGTTGTGTTTTGGATTACAGTGGATGAGCTTGAGGTCCATCCTTGATTCTATCTGCATAGCATACCTGGGCAAAGCATGTTCCACACATGTGAAGTAGAGAAATTGGTGCTTCGGCTTGCTGGTTTATTAAGACCTTTTCCTGCTGGGTAGGAGGTCACTTTGCTGGTCTCACGCCGCTCTTGGCACCAGGAAGCATCAGGAAACAGAAGCTGCCAACTCTGCAGAAGCTTGGCTAATTCAAACCGTGATTTCACACTGGCTGGCACAGTTTCTGTGATTCCTCCTTCTCTGCCCCTATGCCAGCTTGCCAGGTCAGGAAAGTTTTGGCAGGCAGTGTCTTCTCGATGGTGGTCAAGTTTTGGAGCAGCGTTTTTCAAACTTGGCCACTTTAAGATGTGTGGGTTCCAACTCCCAGAATTCTCCAGCCAGCTGTTGACCCATCGGGAGCTGAGGTCCACACATCTTCAAGTGACCAAGCTTGAAAAACAGTTTTAGAGAGTTAATGCGCATCCAGAAAGGATGACCCACCACGAGGGCCTGCTGGAACATCGATCCCTTACACTCACACATATACAAATTCTCCCTGGGGGGGCAATGAGTGAGTGTCCTCGCCTTTGACTCACGAGCCACTCAGAGTTACTCGTATCCTGTGGGGTGGAGTTGGCCCAGCGAACCAGCAGGGCCAGGCATGGTCTCCTCCTCAACTCATTTTGAGCAATTCAAGAGGAAGTCAAGAGTTCTGCCTCCCACAGTGACAGGAAGAAACTTCCTTCATCAGATCTAGCCCCTTGAGGGTGAACCTGACGTAGGACAAAGCCCTGCTGGGAAAGGGAGACCTGTTCTGCTTCAGACCAAGGGGCCCTCTCATTCCACGGTGGCTAGCCTTGAAGGGTGCCCTGATGCCATCAAGCATCAGGGCACCCTACCGTTCCAGCAATTGTGGGAAGATCCAATCAAGAGATGGATGCACTGGTAGATCTTCTCAAGAGTGCTCCTCCTGTTTCTGTTCCCCTCTTCTCACAACTGCTGTGTTGCCCTCCACAACCACTCTGCAGAGACCCAGATCTCTTCTCTTCCCATCTCAATCTCAACCGCTTCCATACACAGCCTTCGGTGGCCATCATGGTCTGTGTGGCTCACGCAGCCAAATTTCTTCCTTGTGACCTCATTCCGCTTGGGCGTATTAGCAGAAGCTCCCTCCAGCATCCTTGGTGGCCTCTCTCACCAGCCCTGACCCTGGGGGAAATCTGGCCACGGGGTAGCATGGGGGTGAGAGGGAGATCTGTTCCTAGGTTGGGCTGGATGCATCATAGATGTGGCTGGGCCTGGACTGTAGCTTCTGGTGCTCCATTCCTCCTCTGACAGTTCCTTGGAGGAGAGCCAGGAACCCATTCCTGACCCCGTTCTCCAGCATCTTGGGTGGTGGCGTTTCGGAGCATGACTCCAAAGATGCTGCCTCCCTCTTGAGTTTAGACATGTTGCAGAGAGACAAGGGACGGAGTCCCCCAGGCAGGGCTAACAGCTCAGGGCTCCAGAAGACAAATGGATCTCTCCTTCCAGAAGGAGCCTTCAAAGGCCACCCGATCATCAGCAGAAGGAAGGTCACCCAAACGGCGTGGGCAGAACTCAAGTGCCTTGCTGGAGACCCATCATCCTTAGAGCAGCCATTTGGGCTTGGCCCCAACCCATTTCAGATATTTGTTGTTTGATCAAAACAAACCAGGAAGGGACAACCAGTGGCCTCAAATGCTCCTCCGGCCTCTCATTCTTACCATCCCTCTGCAACTTAAAGTAAGTTCCTTTATTTCGGTCAATGACCTGCATTAAATCTTCATAAGATGAAAACAAACGAAGAGTAAACTTATAGGGCAAGTGAGGAAACAACAAATTCAACGCAGAGAAGATAAAATCCATGTGTGCTTTTCAACAACATTTGGATATTGTGTCATGTTGATACGGTGGAGTGTGATAGAAGAGATGGTTCTTTCGGCCAGGGCTCCTCAACCCCAGAGGGGGGATTTCAAGTCCCAGAGTTCCCCTCCGGCATATTTTAAGATGGGTAGGCAAGAACTTCCAGAATTCCCTAGTTATGTGCTTTAAGATGTGTGCATTTCGAACACCCAGAATTCCCCAACCGGCATGCTTTAAGATGCGTGGAGTTCAACTCCCAGGGTACCCCGGCCAGCCATTGGTTCTGGGAAGCAAGTGGCCAGGGTTGGGAAGCCCTGCTCCAGCATCCTAACCAGCAGTGAGATCAAGGAAGAAGGCAGCCCAGAGGCAGAGATGGTGGAAGAGATTTTCTGCAGTTGCGTCTGTGCACGCACATGTGCATTCATGTGGGTCTGTGCGTGACCAAGCACAAATAGCCACTGATGCATGAAAGGTTTCCCATCCCCGAAATGAAGATTAAATTTACAGAGATTCACCCTGGGCTGTTTTGAAAATGACTCAGTTCCGCTGGAACGAAAGGTTTGATAAGTCCATATCTGCTTCCACTGAACCTGAGCATGTCAGCTTGGCAGGGACCTCGGTGGGAGGCTGGCACCCCCGGAGCCCGGCTGCCATTTCTTCCTTCCTCTCTTGGGGCATCATCGTACTCCCATTCCCGCCTCCTCATCCCAACAACCCTGCAAGGTAGAGCGGGTTTGAGCGCACCCACCCGCCAAGGGAGGATTTGAACCGATCGCTTCCTGCTTCCAACTCTACACACCCAGACGCGCGCGCGCAGGCGCAGAGTGTTTACATCTCTCAGGGTGCCTTGGCCATCCCCACGGCCAGAGAGGACGCCGGTGCTCTCCTTGGGGCTTGGGGGTCACCAGACCAGACAGAGCTCTGGGTCATGTTTCCAACCTTTATGACCAAGCCTTCCTCGGGGGGCTCGGCAGTCAGCCCCTTCCCATGCCTGGGGCACCAATCATCCACCGCTCAGCCTCTCCTGAGCCTGGGAACGTTGGATTGTGGTTTCCAGATGCCTTTGAACTTCTAATACTTTCACCCCCTCATGGCTGGCGTGAGCAGGAAATGCCTTGCCGATGGGTCAGCAGCAGCAGCTACTGCACACACATCTCACCCCAACGCCCCAGCGGCCTGGAAGGCGAGCAGGAGGCTACTGTGGACAGGCAACCTTTCGTGACCTGCTGGGGTTACACCTGAGCCTGGGGCCGCTCCTGCCTCCCGCGAGAGAAGGCGCCTCGACGCCCTTCTCCTGCTTTCGATGTTTGGGGCTCCACCCTCAAACCATCAGGATCGGTTTCCCCCAGTCCCAGTTTGGAGTCGCAGTTAAGGTCTCGAAACCAAGAGGCTGCGAGTTCTAGTCCTGCCTTAGGAATGAGAGCCAGTTGGATGGCTTTGGGCCCATCGCCAGGAGACGGCGATCCTGGTCGCACCTTAGGCATGGAAGCCGACCGGCCCAAACCAGCTCACAGGGGGGTGGCTGTGGGAAAACCGGGAGGAGGAAGGGGCAGTGAGTGTGTTTGTTGCCTTGAGTGACTTGCAAAGGAATGAAGGCAGGAGAAAAGTCTGACCTGGCTGGGGGATTCTGGGAGCTGAAGTCCACACGTGTTAAGATTGCTGAGCTTCCTCTGATTTATCACGCCGTCATTGAAAGTGACAGCCAGGCTGAAGGAGCCATGGGAAATCTAGCTTTTCTTTTTTAAGCCAGCAACTCCCTCCCTTCAAAACCCTTTATTCTGACCGAGAATTTGCAGCTCCCTCTCGCAGCCCTCCGCCCAAGTCCAGCGCACAGCGTCGCATTTCATTTTTCCCTGCTGTGAATCACTACCCTCCGTGAGATAAACCCGCGCATCGACATCTATCAAAGAGGCAGACACATCCAGCTCTGAAATCCGCAGCGCAATGCATGGCTGTCGGCCCATCCAGAGAGTCTCACACGCTCCTTGGGGGGCCACCCCACATCTGGATCCAGTAGTACCCCTGGCCACGGTTGTGAGGTGGGCGGGAAGGAGAGCCGCTCCAGACGATGACCCTGTCCGTGATTCGGTCCCAGAACACCTCTGGCAAGAGATCTGGGAATCTGGTTCTTGGCACTCGGCTGGGGAGGGGAGGGGAGGCTGCGTAGCTCTTCACTGACCCGCTGGGGGTCTTAGTCACTTTCCATCCATTATCCACATCAAAGCGACGCAGAAGCTGCTGATGTTAGCCGCAACATGAGAGGCCAGAAGGGGAACAGCTTTGGGGAATTTGAGTTTGGCAGGTGAGACTGGTTTTCTTCCCCAACTGACAGGGCACGTTTCACTAATGGTTGCAGCAAAAAATACCCCAGTGTTTCTCAGCCTTCCTCAACATGCTTTGGGATGGGTGGGCTTCAACTCCCAGAATTCCCCAGGCAGTGTCTTGAGGTTAGGTGGACTCCAACTCCCAGAATTCCCCAGGCAGCCTATCGTGCTTTAAGGCGGGTGGACTTCAACTCCCAGTTGTGGTCACATGATTGTGATTTGAGATCTTTTTTGCCAATGTCTGGCCAAAACGTCCGTTGGGGAAGCTGGATTTGCTTAGCAATTGCTTGATCCGCTTCACCACCATGCAATTCGCTTAACATACACTGTACAAATTGTTGTGAAATCAGGTCTGACCTGAGTGATGATCACAAGAACTTGCAGTGAACATTGAAGTCATAAGCTGAGGACTACCTGTATTATAAAGGACAGCCTTTTATTTCAGAAAGCTCCTCTTTAGATTGATCAGATTTAATGATTTATTTTCTTGGGCTGGCTCTTGAATTTACCAGTACAAGAGAATATTTGTAGGTCAGAGTTGGGTGTTTTCGTGCAGACCTTTCATGACCCAACTAGGTAACATAATCAGTGCTAAAAGGGAGGAGGGTTCCCTCTGAGTTTATATATAAGTGGCTTCCCTATCAGTGGTAGTGGGATTGCTCTCGGTGGTTTCTTGATTAGGCTGTTGTTTTTTAACTCTTTGATTCTTGGCCTGAGTTGGTATTTCCTTGATTGGAGTGTTGTTTACAACTTGGTTGCCGGTCTGGTGTTAATCTTGGTGTTGATCTTTGTTCATCTGGGTGTTGATTGCTGGCAAGGAGGTATTCTGATCTTTTTGTTTCCTCTTTAAGTTTTTGCTTGTCTCTTTTGAATGGTATGTAGATGTTGTTTATCTCTATGTGCCTGTTGATGGCTCAGTTTTGAATCTTAAACTTCCTTTTGTAAAGCAGAGTTGCAAACGTCATCCACGGTTACTTTGGTTTATCCTTATGAACCCCTTTCAGATTTGTCCCTTTTTCAGGTTCCTCCTTTTATTGTTTTTTTCCCAGGAAAATTTCATCACTGTACTTTTGCTTCCTCGGGGCTCAGTCCCCCACTACTCCTATAACCCTCCATGACTCTTTCCCTCCGGTGAACTTGGGGTAGCAAGAAGATGACGCCAGAGGAAGGCCGAGAAAAGGAAAGGAAAGCAGAGGAGAGGAGAAAGGAAAGTCCAAGTTCTGGGTGAGTAATTCCCAGAGCCTTCCCCACCCTGGTCCTGCGAGAATTACATCACTGTTTGTTTGCAAGCTTTGCTCTAAGCCCCAGGAAGGATTTATAGCCGTGCCAGGAAGACCGGCCGCAGCGGAGCAGGGGGTGGGGTGCAGAAAACAGCCACAAGCTTAAGCAATTCTGCTCCCAGAAGCGTGCAAGAGAGTCTGCTGGCCTCTCTCTCCTGCACTTGGCACGCCTGCCTCGAACAGGAGAAGGAGGGTGTCGTGGCTCAGCTGAGAAGCGGAAGGGATGCTGGCTCGTTTCTGCACTGGGGGATTTGCCCAAAGGGCCAGGGGTCTCCCCCGCGCCTCTGAAATGCATCCTTCCCACCCCCTTTCCTCCCCAACTCCAAGGGTCAAACCAACCTGATCTGTAGGGAGGAACGGGCGATCGATCGAGCGGTTGCCCGACCCTCAAAAGGCGCTTCTGCTGCTGGCCACCGGACCTGGGACTGGGGCCCTCACCCCTTCTGGGACTCTGGCGTGGAAAGTGCCCATCCCCACCCGGGTTAGTGCATTAGCTGGCCTCAGCCAACGGGAATGTCACTCCAAGTGGGCAGCCCGATGGCCAAACCATCCAAACACGGGCCAGGGTGGTCCCTCCGTCAGACTTGAGCTGCGTCCCGTCCCAGCAGGGGACCGTTGCGGCCACCCAGAAAAGGAGGCAGAGCGGGGCGCAGGCCCACCAGCGGTCACTTCGGGAGGCTCTGGACAACCTAAGTCACAAAGTGGTTGATGGGCAAAGAACCCAAGTTTTGCTAAGAGGCACCAGGAGGATCTGGAAGCCAGGCACGGCCAAGACAGCTGGCGCCACCTTTAACTCCAGGAGCCAGGAAAGAGATTGGTGGAGAGAGGGGGGCTGGAAGGTGTTCAAGGAAGACCTTTAGGGTGCAAAACGCAGATGTGAGTGGAAAGATCCCAGAGATGCGCAGAGGGCTGCTTGTCGCTGGAACGTCTCCTGTTTTAGGGTGGAGGGCATTTGGGGCAAGGCCTGAGGAACCCTATGGCACGGTGTGACTTCGGGTCTCGGGGTACCTTCAGCGAGATCTAGGGGGGCTTCGCCTTTCTTGCAGGCCCAAGTGCAACCGGTTGCTTCTTCCCCCTTTTACTCCAGCAGCCCTCAGTGGCATTTTCAAGAATTGCCTGAAAGTTTTTTGTGAAACGGAGTGAAACGTTTTTTGTTATGGGGTCGGGGGCTGATCAGAAAGCATCAGCAGCCGTTTCCCCTCCAAGGAGAACAGAAGGGAACGAAGCAGGCCAAAAGGAAAATCATGTCATTTCGCAGAAGTGAAACCTGAGCTGCAGGGTTTCTCAGCAGTGGAGGTTTAAAGGCGAGTGGACCTCATCTCCCAGAATCCCCCAGCCGGTCGGCTTTAAGACGGGTGGAGGTGGACCTCAACTCCCGGAACGCCCCAGCCAAGAGGCTTTAAGAAGGGTGGGGAATTCTGGGAGTTGAACTCCACCCATCCCGTACTTGCCAAGGTTAAGAAACCCTGCACCACCCAAAAGCTACACGAGGTTCAGCATGACCTGAGCCAGGCCGCGCATTAATGCAAGTCCTTCAGAGCTGCAGGGCTCTAGAGGCACAATCCCCGGGCTGTGCCGGAGCCCCCCGTCGTCAGGGAGCCCCCCACGTTCCGGTCTCGCGTCCTTCCCTTCTGGTGCTGTTGACATCCCTCCACGGCAGCCGGCGTGGATGTTTGCCCATGGAGTTCATGCAGCGCATGCTTGGAGCTATTTTTAAAGGTCCTCCTGGCTCCCGGCCAGCTCTCCATTCAGCTTCTGCTCCGGGGTCTCGATGGGCAGCGAACATCTGAGAGGCCAGACAGGGCGGTGAGTGGCGGGGGAGGAAGGAAGAAGCGCCTTCGGTAACCCAGGCGGTCCTCAGTTTACAACCATTCACTCGACAGTGGCACCGCAAAGTGGTGTACGACCAGCCCTTGCACTTAGGGCTGTCATGGCATCCCCACAGAGCTTGGCGACCGGCCCCTGTGTACGACGGTCGCCGTGTCCTGGAGTCACGTGGTTGGCTTCTCACAAGCAAAGTCAATGGGGAAACCTCTATTTGCTTAACGACTGCACGATTCACGTAACAACTGCCACGCTTCGCTGACAGCCGTGGCAAAAAAAGTGGTAAAATCGGGCATAACTCCTTCAACAACCGCCTTCCTGAGCCATGGAAATTCTGGTCCCTGTTCTGGTCGTAAGTTGAGGACTACCTGAAAGTTGCTCCGGGTAAAAAGTATGCCTTTTGGAATGTGCCCTGCCCCGGGGTGCAGAAAAAGTTGTGCACTCTTCATATGCTTGAAAGCACTCTGTCCAAAGTCTTCAGAACGATCGAAAATTACAAGATAGGTGACCCCAGTTGCTTGAGCCAGCTCCCCGCTTCCGCCCGTTCCAGAGCGGCACATTCCCCGAGGACCTCTGCGGCTGAGCACCAGCGGCTCTTGCGCACTTGCGACCCCGGACAGCAAAGCGATGGGAAGCCAGCGAGAAGCCCCGCCGTTTCCTCTCTGCGATGAGCTGCCTCTCCATTTCCAAAAGGTCTGTCTGAAAGTGCGCACTGCGCGCGTGTACCTGCTCTTTCTTCCGTCCGCCCCTCGCAACAGGCCACGTGCATGTCGTAGCGGAGGCCTTGCGCAAAAGCTCTGGCGCAAACTTCCTTCTCGCCCTTTCTTAATGTGAGCATAAAAGGCCACTGAGGCAGCTAACGGAGGCTGCGAAATGGGGGCGGGGGAGGAAGAAATGGGGGGGCACCCAGGGAGAAAAGGGCCTTCCCCGCGTCTCCCTCGTCCTGCCCCTCTGCTCGGAGGGCTTTGGCCACAAGTCACAGGGTCGAAAGAGTCAAGAGGGTAGCGACTGCAGTGCGGCACAAGGTGCACCTCTCTGGGGCACCATCACACGGCGCAAAGGCTGCCTCCTTGACTGGTTTGGTCAGTCGATGGTCAAAGAAACCGGGAGGTGGCGAGTTCTAGTCCCACCTGAAGGCATAAAAACCAGCTGGGGGGCTTTGGGCCAACCCACCTCACAGGGCTGTTGTTCTGTGGAAACTAGGAGAAGGAAAGGAAGGAAGGAAGGAAGGAAGGAAGGAAGGAAGGAAGGGGCGCCCACCTCCTTGATTCATTTGTGAGAACAAGAAACGGGGGGCTTAATACACCCAAGCCCGTGGCAACTGTACCTCACGTGCACCCCGGTGCGAAGCACAGACAACACTGCCCATCGCCCCCGCCACCACCACAGTCGGTCAGCTGGTTGAGGAAGAGGGGCGTGAGGCACCAGTGGACTGGCAAGGCTGGCAGTCCATCACGCGTCCATGGCCAGGGCTGCTGAGGGCAACCAGGGCGTTCCTCGGGACGGGTCCGAGGGTCTCCTCCGGGAATCTCTTGTGCGGACGGGTCACAGCCAGGCCGGAGCTCTGCCGGCATTTGAAGGCCCTTTAAATGCCCTTTTGGTCCTGCCGGGCACCTGGGGAAGGGAGCCACCTTACTGCAGTTGCCATTGCCAGCTGTGTTGACACACACACACCCTAAACCCAGGTCTGGTTGGCCCTTCCTTCCTTCCCCTTCCTTTCTTCCTTTGTCCCTCCCTTCTCTCTCTCTCTTTTACTCTTTCTCTTCCCCTCCCTCCCTCTTTCTTTCTTTCTTTCTTTCTTTCTTTCTTTCTTTCTTTCTTTCTTCCTTCTTTCTTTCTTTCTCTCTCTTTCTCTCTCTCTCTCTTTCCTTTTCTTCTTTGGCCCTTCTCTGTTCCAGCCTGCCTTTTTCCATTTTAGTGCCTGTATTGCAAAGGAAGAAGGCCAGGCTATTTTGGGGTTCAAAAATAATTGAGGAGGCTGTTTATTTTCCTAGGGAGGCATATATATATTATTCTTTCGCATGCTGAGTGCCGCTTTCACAATAGGAGGACTCCTGGTTGGCTGCTGTTTTTGTCCGAGCTGCCAGATGTTACTGGGAATTTATTCCTTCTTGGAGCGCTGCTCACAAGTCTCACAATCTGATCAGGAAATGCACTTATAGGGAGCGGAAAAGCAGCTCAACTTTATTATTATTGTTGTTGTTAATCTCCATGGGCCGTTTTAAAAGGCGATTATCTCAAGCCCTTTTTCGTCCTCATCCAGGAAGCATAAAACTGAACAAAGTATTGCAATAACTATATTTATAAAGTGGATGCATTTATTTTTATTAGTTAGATTTAGATCTTGTCTTAATTCAAGGCAACACACGAATGCAACACTTCCTTCCCCAAATTTTCCCGACAATAACAACAGCAGCAGCAGCAGCTCTGTGAGGACTCCATTCACGCTACACTCTTAACCGCATTAACCCATTAATTGTCTTATCTGCATGCTGTTACGAGTCGTAAGTGTCTTAAGCGGGCTGGGTCCAAGGGGCTGAGCCCCCTGCAGAAAACTAACCTGGGCTCGCCTGCTGGCTGGGATTACAATTGCTACTTATGTGAACCCAGAGCAACTGCTAATCATGGTCAGGCAGCAATTAGTGCGGCCAAACGGGAACTGATGCTCATCTGAATCAAGCTGCAGTGGGGCTCCATCATTTATTCAGTGTTTTTCAACTCTGGTTGACTGAAGACAGGTGGACTTCAACTCCCAGAATTTCTTATGCTGCCTGGGAAATTCTGGGAGTTGAAGTCCACACATCTTAAAATTGCCAAAGTTGAGATACACTGAGCTAGCTTCCTAATGTGTCATTATTAGAAGAAATATTATGCACACGGAAGGAAGGAGGGAGGGTAGGAGAGAAAGCAAAGAAAGAGAGAAAAGGAAGGAAAGAAGGAATAGAAAGATGATAGGAGGATGGGAGGGAAAGAAAAAGAAGAGGCCGAATTTCCCCTTGCTCAGCTCATTCTTCTTGCATGTCACTATTTCACTAGCCAGTGTTTCTCAACCTCAGCAACCATTTTTTTAAATGGTCCAATGTTCTTGTCTATGCATATTCTCATTAATCCAGGTCACGATTTGTTGCAAAATTGCAAAAAATGCAAAACTTTCTTAAAAAGGCAACTGGACTTTTATTATTAGATGTAATCGGAAAACATTATTAATGTTACATTTACAAT
>JANHZU010011054.1:125170-138361 GCA_032468055.1 Acrochordus granulatus | reverse complement strand
GCGCCCCAAACATGGATTGGGCTTCTGGAAGAGGTTTCCAGCAACCTGCTCCTAAAACCACTGACAGGGGCCGCAAAGTGAAATCAGGGCCCTGCGTTACTTTCCCTTTTGAGAAAAAGGCCTGTGACTTAATCACAGCCTTGTACAGAATCTACACATATTATTTTTCCTCTGCCAGCATCTTTCCGCTTTCCTCTGCGTGTGCCACATTTTTGGGGTTTGGCGTCAGAGTGCCAACCTGAGCGCCAAGAGGATGCTTAAAAGTAAGCCCAGATAGGTTTCTAGTCCCTGGGGCTCTCCGAGCGAGAACCGCCTTTGCGAAGAAACGCGTCGGCTGGAAGGCGACGTACCACCCTGTGATGTTGCGATGCAAAATCTCCCTAACCTGTTTTGTGCGTGATGTTGAGATGCAACTTTGCATTTGTGTAGTGATGTCATGACACAGATGCATGATTTTGGCATTGGTGGGGTCGGGAAGAGGCCTGTGTGATTATGGAGGCTCTTTAAGGCGGTGCTTCTCAACCTATCATCTTTAAGGTGCGTAGGCTTCAGCTCCCAGAATTCCCCAGCCCTGTGATTGCTCCATCATCATAGATAAACAGTTAACCCAAACCAAGAAACAAAGTTCCATGGGCACCACAGCTGTGATACCACCCTGCTACTCTGCTCTTGCAGTGTTGCCTGTTTGGCTGTCCAGACGTTTCTGGGCGCATATGTGAAGTTCAGTGCACTATCCCAAGAACTATCCTGGCCATTGCGCCTTTGAACATTGTCCTTCCTTGTCAGGGAGTTGTTGAAGGCCTGGGAATGGCTGAAGAAACTTTGTGGAGTTTTTACGTCCAAAGAAGCAAGAAGGAATTTCCTGCTAGTCTTATTCACAATTTCCCCAACCCTCTGGATCGTATTACATGTAGTCCTCGACTTATGACCATTCGTTTAGCGACTGCTTAAAGATACATCAGCCCTGAACAAACTGACGACAAAAGAAAAACTGGAAAAAAAACAGTCCTCAAACTTACAATCGTCGCAATATCCCTATGGTCAAGTGATTGATTGCCATCTGCGACCTTCCCAAGCCGGCTTCCAATAAGTAGAGTCAATGGAGAAAGATGGACTCGCTTAATGACCATGTGGGTCACTTAACTATTGCAGTGGTTCACTTAAAGGACTGTGGCAAAAAAAAAGTTGTAAAATTGGGTGCAACTCACTTAACACCGCCTTGCTTAGCAATGGAATGTCTGGTCTCAATTACGGTCATAAGTCGAGGACTACCTGAAACGTCTTAACACGCATGAGCCATCAACCACTCTGCATCCCTCCTTTTTCCCAGCCTTTTTGCTACTCCAGCTTTATGGATTGGTCTCTGACATCACAACGATGCGCGCACTTCCAAAATATCCGACCCCTTCCCGAAACCGAGCACAGGCATCAGGGGGCTCCTTCCCCGTTTAAACAGCTTTTGGGAAAAAGTGAATTTATTCCCATTTGATGGTGGGGCAGGTGGAAGCTAGGCAGTCTGAGAAACGCCACAAGAGCAATTTTAGCAGAGCTGGGGGTGCCCCTACCCCCAGTGTCCAAACCTATGAAGCTCGGGAGCGCCTTCTTTGACTCGCAGATGTGCTCCATTTTGAATAACTTCTGTGGCTTGGGAACGGTGCTCCCAAAGCCGCCGGGCTCTTTCCTAAAATCAGGTTTTGGGCAAGCAAGTCCCCGACCGCGAGGACCGAAGCTGGTTGAGCTACTTCCTGCACCTTGATCGCCACTGACGGAGGAAGCACGGCCTTCCTTCCGGATCTGGGTCACAAGCAGCGTCACCAGCCACCCAATCAAACGAAGAAGCACCGATCCCCAGCCACGCGGTGCCCCCAAAGCCACGCTTCCCCGCTGGCCCCTTCCCCTTCCCGGCTCACCGTCGTCAACGGGCAGCATCGTGAACCGGTGCACCTCCTTGGCGTAGTATTCTTCGTGCAAGGTCTCCTGCGGCTCCTCCACTGCCATTTCCCGGATGATCTCCAAGGTGCTGTTGTAGAGGGCCATCACGTCATCGGACAGGACCCGCCGCTCAGGGTCTTCCGCTTCGGGGGGCTTCGGGAGCTTGAGTTTGCTCAGGATCTGGCCCCGGATGGCCTCGATCCGCTTCCGCTTCATCAGGTCCATGTCCAACGTCTTGCAAGTAGAGAAGGCCAAGGTGGAGCAGAGCTGCTGTAGGACCACGAAGAGGAGAAAGAGCCAGCCCGTGGCCTGCCGCGAGCCCCGGCTCCCCGCCGCCCCCAAGAAGCCTTGTTGCCTGCTGCAAACCCCTGGCCCCATCACGGTGCTCTTTCCTTGCATCTCCTCGGCTTCCACCGCGGCTTGAGACCCAGCGCAGGCAGGACGACCCCAAAATTCCTTCTTGGTCCCCTCTCCGCCTTCCCGGCTTCTCCTCTGGCCTCGAGCAGCCGCCTGGCGGAACGGCTCTCAAGAGACGATTCAGGGTCCTCTCTTCGCAGCTCGCCGTCTGAACCGGCTCAGCTTTCAGGCAGCCAACAGTTTCCAAAAGAGAGAGCGGCTCGTGCTTCTTGGAGGCTGCCTGGCACTGCCGATGGGGCCCATGTGTCCGGATGCCGCATCTATCCGAACTCACCCCGGCACGGGATCAGAGCGCGCCCATGCCCCTGCCCGGGGCAGACGGTTGCGGAGTCTTCCTGCTCCGGTTGAGCAAGGCTGGCTTTCAACCAGGGCGAGGTTGAGAAGCTGTCACAAGCCGGAGGCTGATGAGGGACCTCTCCAGAATGTGGCCGGGCTTGGCAGGCGCTGGAGGAAGACGGGAGCCAAAGGCAGCCTCCGGCCCAGGAGATCCCGATCTGCCTCCAGGATGCCACCACCACTTCTTCTTCTTCTTCTCCCCTGCAGCCAACCGGCCCGTCCCTGCCTTCCTCTGTCAGAAAGGCTGTAATTTCACCACTCTTGTCGGGACTTGCTGACGGCGAGCCTGGAGGTTTATAAAGCCGTTTTTTTGCCTGGGCTCCACCCAGGAAGTGAAGGGAAAGCGCTGTGCCGTATATAACTCGTCCTCGAGAGAGGCTGCTGGACAGTTACTCCGGCAAAAAAAAGACCAAAAGGGGTTGAGAGCTGCTTGCATTTCTTTCCTTCCCGCCTCACCTACCCATCTCTCGACTCTTTTTTTCCCTCCACCACTCTCTCTTCTCTCTCCATCCCTCTCCTTTTTCAGCAGACAAAACCTGAAAAACAGGGAAATGTGTTCACTGCCACGAAAAAGCAGAATAGGGGAACGCGTCCCGCGTTGGACAACTTAATTTGCAGACTCGACTTCACCCTTTAAGAAAAAAGGCATCCCAGAGGTATTTCTTCGCTGTGGGACGTTGCAGGGGCCCTTTTCCTGGGCTTTGCCGCGGAAGCTGAGAACCAGGGTGGATGAGTAGGTTGGCGGTCAAATGACCATTGGGCCCACGAAACTTTCTGATAGGAGAGCCCCACAGCTTGTGGCACGCCACCACCCTCCACTCCAGAGCAGGGAGGGATGTTGCTAAGCGAGGAAGCCATGCCCTTGGCAAAGCAAAAGGCGTCTTCACAGGTCATGGTTCACCTCCGTCAATGCTCTGCCCACACCAAGTTTCCCATCCAGGTCCACGGTTCGGTTCCGTAGCTTCTGCCCGTCATCAGATATTTAAGGCCTCGCCTTCCTGGTGATCTTACATTCACCGGACTGTCAGTGACACACACACACACACACACACACCCTTTCCACATTCCCTGATGCAAAACGCCCCACCGCATGCCAGGCAAGAGGGCAATTCCAGCCGTAGCAGCGCCTGAGCTATTTTGGAGCAGCTGCGTCGCGGGAAAGGGGCTTCGGCGTTGAGTTACACCCAAAAAGCATCCAAGCCATGTTACGTGTGGCGAGATCCAAGTTTGGGCTGCAGTTCCAGGATGGCGTCAGGGGGTAACCAGCTGGGAAAGGCGAGCTCTCCTTCCCGCCCCCCGCCCCTTTCTCTAGTCACCGTGCCTTCTTCCTCTTCAGGGTCCGGTCATGCCACCCCTTATGTTATTAATGCTCAGCCACTCAGGGCGTGGGCCTGGCTGCAATTCCCTCTCCACACAACTCAGTTTCCAGTGGCGGAACTCCAACATGGAGCGCACTTTTCCACCTGAAGGTCCATCCTCCCTTCGCAAGTCTTCCCAGCGGGAGATTCAACCAAGAGCTGTTCCAGTCTCACCTAACTCCACAGCACGACGGCAGCAGGTCCGCACGATCCTTTTGACTTGAGGCAACGAGCCCAAGCACACACACGCACACACAGCCCGCATTGTTGATGTGCGCTTTCCCATGGAGACCCACGAAGCTGGAGAGGAAAGCTGCTGGCTTCCCGAAGACAATCAATCAAAGCGTATAAAAACATGCCTCTCTGCGAGATGAAAGGGAAGTGATAGCGGACGGGAAAGAATTTCCCGTATCTGCACCGTGGCCAAGTCCAACTGAAGTAGCTGAGCAAGAGTCGGAAGCCGGATGAGCCGTTGGAATGCCAAGTGGCAGGCAATTATTGGGAGGCCTCATTGAGTGACTGCCTTGTTTAGCGACCGTCTGCCGTTCCCACGGTGAGGAAAACGTGACTCGACAACCAAGGCTTGCATTTGCAACCGTCGTAGGTGTGCAAAGCAGTGTTTCTCCGCCTTGGCAAACTTTTAAGGCGTATGGACTCCAACTCCCAGAATTCCCCAGCCAGCATGGGAATAGCTGGATGGGGAATTCTGGGAGTGGAAGGCCATACGTCTTAAAGGTGAGATTGAGAAACACTGCTGGAAAGGGAAGCTGAAAGCTCACAAGCGTTTGCAATTTCGCTTTTTTAGATTTTCGGCCCTTTTTCTTAATATACCAATTCAAGGTGGCGAACATGCCTAATATTTTTCACAAGATCAGCGCACCCAAGTCTGCTAAACAAAATAATACAAAATAATAGTCATTCCTCTTCCTATTTTCCCCACGAAAACCACCTGGCGAGGTGGGTTGGGCCGTTTATAAAAATAACAAAGGTGGGATGTAAATAAAAAAGCAAAGCGTGAACCGATCACCGGCGCTGGGAAACGGCTCACGTGGGCGAAGATGCGCCTCTGGCCCCGCTTGCCAAGTCCCTCTTTAATCCCCCTTCATGCCATCTTTGCAAACCTGCGTTTTTCGCCCCCCAGACCTGGAATTACAGTACTGTATATAGGTTGGGCTGGTCCCCTTCTAGTTGCAGGGATAAAGTATGTTATATTTTGTGGTTCTCTTCATATGCCGGTTGGTGTTTTTATATTATATTGTGCATTGTTTTACGCATAAGGTTGTGGTTTCCATCTTGCGAAGCTGCCCAGGTTCTTTTGAGGTCAGGCAGCCTCGAAATTGGACAAGGGAGGAGCAGATAAAGAGGTAAAACAGGAGGGAAAGCCGTACTTTTGGGGCTAGGCGCTGGTCTTCTCTGTCGCAACAAGGTCTGCCTCTTCATTCTGAATAAATGAGAATTACTGGATTTAATACCCGGCGAAAAGAACATCAAGTCTTTTTGCGAAAATAATTATACAGTAATTGCTGCTCTGTTTTTTTCCCCTAAATTACAACTTTGGTGACCTCTGCTGGGTACACCCAGAATTAAAACTCTGTTAGCTCTTCAGGACTGAATTTTAAGATTCCTGTAGAGCAGTATTTCTCCCCCTAAGCCCCTTTAAGATGCTGGACTCCAATTCCCAGAATTCCCCAGCTAGTATAAGCTGGCTGGAGGATTTTGGGAGTTGAAGTCCACATACCTTAAAAAAGTTGCCACGTGTGGGGAAAAAAACACTGCTGTAGAGGACATGCCAATCACATATGGCATTTATTTATTTATTCATTTATTTATGTTTTCCCTCAGTAAGCAACTAGAGACTTGGGATGACAGGAGACGTTGCAGAGTTAAATATAAAAATCTACCTAAATCTAACTGCAGGTAGGAAGCGAGGATTGCAGGAACAGGATTCAGACATAATTTCTATTTTTGCTGCGAATATTCTTTTTTTTATTTGAAGGGATGCTTGCAGGGACATTCCACAGAGAGACGTTTCACAATATTCCACCCACCGCCCACAGTCTAAAAACCCAATACTGACATGCATTGCTCAGAATTAGCAACCTTGCTCTGAAGCATGATGGACAAACATGGCAGCTCACTAAATGAAGCAGCTGCCATGATTAGCACACTGGTAACTGCTGTGCCACAGCCATGCCGGTTAGAGGTTTCTGCAGAGGTGGTCAAAAAAGTCAAGATGGCAGCCGCCGCCACACACACACATGAGCAGGGCGTCAACGGCACAGTTATGGCTGCCATGACTGCCCGAGCCCCCTCTTGACTCCCAGGAACAAAATCTGCTGGCCCTTCTTTGTATCCTGCAGAATAAGACTAAGCCCAGCACTACTGTTTACGGAGTTGCAGCTGACAGATTCCCTCGGCGCAACCTTAAAACAATAAAACTCTGAAAACACCCATTTAGAGTTAATGAGAAAACAGATTTTTTTTTCCTTTTTCCATAAAACAGAACGCATGCATCTTGCAGAGAACAAGCACCCAAAGAGGGAGGCTTCCCGACCGGGGGGATCTGGCCAAGCCCGGCTTACGAAACTCAAACCGGGAAAGGTCTGAAAGAAAAACCATCGCCCAAAGCTGAACAGCGAAACGAGAGAGAGACGTCAGGAGAGAGAAAGCTGGCCAGGACCCCGCTGTGAATCCCAGTTCTGCTTGCAAAGACGGAGCTCAGAGTCCGCAGTTGCAGCTTGTGAGTTCTGCAGTTCTGGGGTCTTCCAGAGTCGGTCGGGGTGGGGGGAGAACAGCCTCCCGTCCGCCCCATCTCTTTGGTTGGGACAGTTCATGGCGCCATCCTCCTCCTCTCCTCCGTGCCCAGCGAAGGGGCTCCGTCCTTGAGCCGAGGTCTCAGCACTCCACCCCGTAGCGGTCAAAATTGCGGAGCAGCACCGCCAGCTGGAAATGCACAGTGCCCATGGTGCACGTCTGCAGGCGGTAGCGGTCGGCTCCCGTGTAGATCAGGTCGCTGCTGAGCAGCTGTAGCCCCCCACCCACAAAGTGCTGGGACAGCTGCTCTTGCCAAGAGCCCAGTGGGCGCCAGGTGACGCAGTCCAGCTGGTGAAAGCCGGGGCTGGAGGGCACGTGGCAGAAGCCGTAGCCGTACAGTTCGGTGCGCCCAAAGGCGTCCTGGTGCCACACCTGGACGTGGAGCTTGGGCCAACCTGCCGGGGAAGAGAAGGACAGGTGAGGAGCGGGGCTCGAGGGGTGGGTGGCTTCCTGCCCCACATATCCCCCCTCCGCAAAAGAGC
Source organism: Acrochordus granulatus (assembly GCA_032468055.1). Classification (NCBI taxonomy): domain Eukaryota; kingdom Metazoa; phylum Chordata; class Lepidosauria; order Squamata; family Acrochordidae; genus Acrochordus; species Acrochordus granulatus. The sequence continues at coordinate 131,022 of JANHZU010011054.1, read as the reverse complement.
CCGAACGGTCCCACAGCCAAGTCCGCTTTGTGCGTTGTGCCCATGCGCTGTTTGAGGAGAGTGTTTCTTTTAATCTTGTAGGCCTCCTAGAGCCGCTTGTGCAAGAGTGCGCAAAAGAGCACGCTTTAAGATGTCAGTTCCCAGAATTCCCCAGTCCACGTTTTGACATGCACGGACTTCAACTCCCAGATTTCCCCAGGCTTTAAGATGTGTGCATTCTGGGAGTTGAACGCACAATGTGCATTCTCTTAAAGGTAGAGAAACCCTGCTTTAATCACCCCCGCCAGGCAGGATCTCAAGCAGCAATAATACCAATGATAAAACAACAACGATCACCGTCCGTGGTCCATTCGGTGGAGCACAGCCAGCCCTTCGGCTTCTTCCTCCCCGTTCCACCCACGCCGAGTTCCTCTTTCACCATTAGTGTTTGCTTTTGATGCACTGGCTTGCATTTAGCGCACAACATATCCTGTTCCCGACCGTAAAGGGAATGAGAGAGGCCGGTTTCATAATTGCGCCCTGTCCACTCTGCTCAGAAGGAAGGAAAAAAGAACGGAACGGCTTTTCCACACCCGTTGGAACGGGGGGGAGGTCAAAAAAGTCAACGGTGGCCCCAGCTGCGCACCAACAGGCCCCTCCCTTTTTGACCCGCATCACCCTGGCAAAAAGCTCAAAACCAGATCCCTGGAAGATGCGCAGCTTTCCTGCCGCTCTGGCTGAGAAACACGACGCAGAAGCTCCTCGCCTCCCGATTTATGACTCCTTGCGAGATATCCTTGCGTCGGCTGTGTCTGCACTGTGCTTCGGTCTAAGCAGCCGAGACATGGAATCATTACAGCCGCCGCGATGACGCGGTACATTTGGGGAGCAGATGCTATCCTGGTGCGTGGGATTCAAAGAGAGGCGAGGACAGCCCACGAAGGCAAAAACGGAGCCTCTCTGTGCCAGCACAGTCTAGCTTTGAACTCCAAAGGGAAAGGAAAGCTTTCGAGAGCCCCCTTTTTCCTTTTTGAGCTTCCTGGAGCCATCCAGCAGCTGTTAAAAAGAAATGGCTGCAAAATGATGCCGTGCTGGTCGAAGCCAGAGAACCAGGGCTCGATTTCCAATTTTTGACTAGATTATGTTCTCTTTATTCTACACCATTCAAAGCAGCCTATGGAACGGCCCCGCCTTCTGCTTTTCCCACCACGACAACCCAGTGAGGTAGGCTGGGCAGCTCATTTCGTTCAGATTCCCCCCGGGGGGGAAAGTCTCGCGCCACCACCTCTCAGCAAGCAGACATTCCAAGACGGACGTCCAGTCGGTTAGGACGCATCAGGGCTACCAACGTGGATGGGGAAATAACATTTTATTCTTTTCATTTAGCAATCAAATTCGTACCGCTGCCCGTTTCACAAAAAGCGATTCCGGGCGGCGTCTAGCAATCCAATAAAACAACGCCTATTTTATTTTACTTAATTTATTGATTAAGTGTATATGCCGTCCATCTCACCGATAAGACCTATAAATACATACATTCTTGGGTGATGCCATCAGGTTGGTGGTGCCACCATGCCACTCACGGCTACCAAAGCCAGACATCCAAAAATATTAGGGAAACCCTCATCCACTTCCTCACCTTGCAAGCCTTTGGTGGCAAAGTGGACATCAATGGGGTGGCACCAGTAAGCCACATCACCCATCTGAGGATGGTCGACCTGCGTCTGTCCCTCCCGAAGACCCGAAAGCAGTTTCCAGGCTCCACCTAAGAGAAGCAGGGGGAAGAAAAATGATGTAGTGGAAAATAAAAAGTCCCCTTATTTATGTATTTATTAGATTTTTATTCTGCCTTATAAGTAACTCAAGGTGGAAAATACACATAGTAGTCCTTCCTCCTCTTCTTTTTCCCTTCTGGTCTTTTTTTTTTCCTTCTCATGGTTAGTTTTCTCCCTGAAACTGAGCTTCTTTATCCTGATGACAGCTCTGTCTTATCTTTAAAAAAAATCTTAAAAGAGTTTTACAGTATCAAAATACAAACTGAAATCAGAAAAGAGAGTCAAAAGAAAAGAAATACAAAGTGCAAAAGAAAAAAAAGATAAAAAAAGAATACTTAAAGAAGGGAATAATATTTGTTGCATCTACCTTGCAACAGATACAAGCAAATTAATATTTCTCCACCCCCTGTGAGATCTCGTACATAATTCACTTCTTCCCGTAAACCCCCTCTCTTATCCATTCACAATTCCAAAATAAAAATCATGATCATTTCTGTCCAGCTATTGGTGAAAAGTACATAACAGGGTTTTACAGCAATAATTAATACTGATGATGTTACTTAGCTGGGTCATGAAACGTCTGCAAGAGAACAACCCAGCTCAGAGAGCACGGAGGACCCAGAGCAAGAATTCTTATTTTAACAAGTCAACTTTACGTTCCTTCCTCCTGCTTCTGACAATCTTAATCTTTCGCGCGACGGATCCTTCTCCAGGCCACGGGAGCAGAGTCCTTGGCTCTTTCCAGGGGCGTTTCTCGACTCTCCAAGCGGCCTCTCCTCGTGGTCTCCCTTCCCAGTACAACACTTCGCTCGGCCTGGCCCCGCTTCCGGCATTTTCCGTTCCCACCGACAGACCAGCCCTCCCTTTTTGGGCGGATCTGGGGGTCGCAGGCGGAGACCCCCAAAGTCCCCGGGGGGCACCGTTCCCACCCCCGGTTTCTGCCCACCTGTCCCCCGCGGGGACTCACGCCCTCCCTCCCGCAGATACCTGTGTGGATCCCCCATTTGCAGAACAGGCCACTGCTGGGGAATCCGCTGGCTCCCACGATCTGGCCAATGACGTGCACTTCGGCCATGGCCCTGCGGGCGGGGCGGAGCCGGGGGCCGCCGGAATTCCAGAACCCGGGCTGTGCAGCCCTTAGTGCGGCAGGCCGGGGCTAATCCCGGGCCAGGCCCTGCCCGGAACCTGCCTCGCACCCTGCAAGGGGGCAGGTGGGCGAATGCACGGGATCGCGACGGTTCAGACGGCGCGGCGGCCGCGCCAATCGGACCCGAGCGCGGGCGGGAGGAAGCGGGGGCGGAGCCTCCCCGCCGTAGTCAAGACGCCTCGCCGCCCCGCCTCCTCATTGGTGCGCGGAGGAGGGGGCGCGGCCTGCAGGTATATAAATAGAAGGCCGGCGGGCCGTGCTCGAGTAGAAGGCGCGGGCGCTGGAGCGGGTCGCTCGTTCAAGTCCCTTTTTGGGGAAGCGGAACTCTGATTACAGCCGATTTGCTTACCCCACGTAGAGGCGGTTGGTGGTGCGCAATTAAAAACATAAAAACCGAGAAATAATTGGATTTATTTAGATTTTTTGTTACTTCCCTGCACTCTCCTTTGGAGAAAGCAAACCTTTGAAATTAGACTCGGGGTGTTTTTTGACCCCAGTTGTGCCCCGCTCAACCCTCGCCCATTTGCAAGGAGAATTAAATTTCTTTCTGTTCTTGTGATCTTAAGAAATAGATTTTTTTTTGCCTGCACGGGGCTGAGCCAGGCGTTTGCTGGGCAAGGATGCACCCTTCGTAGCTCTTCTCTTGAACATGATTTTAAATTGGTTCGGCTCCTGGGCTCTTGTGATTTTTGTACACCTCAGACACGGAGACGGGAGATGCCGTAGCACAGCCCTGATGGCACGGGCGTGATTTTTGCACCACAGCCTCGGTTTTATTTAGAAAAATGTGGGAGTTGATCCAAAAAAGTACACCGTACTTTTAAATGTCAGTGGCTTTTGTTGTCGTAGCACGAGCATCATCGCTGCTTCCACAGACGTAGACGTGCTTATTTATTCTGCACAGTTCAGAAATGGGGTGCACAAATTATTGCAAGAGACGCAGGATTCCATGCCCCAAAGGCTGTCTTATATTGCAGAAATATTGGTTTCTTGTTGCAGAAAAATTGGTTTCTAGTTTCTGGGGTTTGATGTATTTTAATGGTCCTAAAAAACAGGCCGAAATAAAATACATGCCTACTGCAGAAAAGGGTTCGGCAACGGCCGAAAGGAACGCAAAGCAAATGCTGGGTCTCGATGAGAAACAAAGATGCTCTTGATTTGATGCTCTCCTGCGTAATTTATTATTATCAAAAAGCGCAAGGAAGCGATTCGAGGGAAGAACTAATCGGAAAAATGGATAGGTGGCTTTGTGTAACCGGAGAGCGAGCCCATCGATCCGCATTGTTACTACGGCAGGGGTCTCTCGGTTTCACCCCAGGAAGCCTCGCGGGATCATCAAGCCACAGCTTCGCTTGTCGATATCGCTGAATTAGAGGTCACTGGTCCTGAAGCAGCCACCCTCTGCCCAGCCAGGACCAAAGGAATAGTGGCAGGGCTTTTAATTTCTCTGCAGGATGGATGGGGGATTCTGGAACCTGAAGCCCACCCATCCTAAAGGCGATAAAGCTGAGAAATACGGATATACCGTACACATGCTAACAACATGACTTTGTATGTTCAAAATGATCTGGTCGCTTTAGGTGAGTCAGGTTTTGGCCAGAACAGAAGAATGGTGCATATCAGATCTAGGAAGGTCAGCTGTCCTACACAGGTCGTCCTCAGCTTACAACCACCATTGGGACCAGAATTTGCATCGCTAAGTGAGCCGTGCACAATTTTGTAAACGTGTGACTGCCATTGTGGAGGTGAGTGAATCTGACTCCCCCGCTCCTGCTGATTGTTGGAAGCTGGCTGGGAGGGTTGCAAATGGCGATCGCGTGACCCCGGGACCCCATCATAAAATACATGCCAGCTGCCAAGTGCCCGAATTTTGATCACGTGACCGTGGGGCTGCTGCAGTGGTTGTAAGTGCGAGGATCGGTCGTAAGTCATGTTTGTCAGTGCTGTTGTAACTCTGAGCGGTCGCTAAATGAATGGTTGTAAGTCAAAGGCGACTTATACAAAATGCCTCTGCCAGGAGCAAAGATCAAAGGCTGGATCCTGCAAAGAGGCAAGCAAGCGTAGGCCAACTTCTTCTGTCTTGCCATCGCCTTGGGCAAAACGTTGGTCCCGCTGGAAAAAAGAGCATCATCCTTCTCTCCATAGCTCTTAAAGGATCTTACTATTAAAGGACGTTAAATCAAAATGCTTTAATGAAAAGGGCTTACAGTATTATAGCAAAGGATTTTTCATCTGTAAAGAGGAATTTCTTCCCAACATTTCATGCACAATCCCCAGCCTTTTAAAGTGATTAACTGGAACTTTCCATGGGGAGTCTAGTTTAATGTGGTTTGCCAGAGGGCGTAGGAAAGGTCAAACTCGTTGAGATGGTCGCCTAAACCTTTATTTAGCTGTGATTGCTGATTGCAAGGTTGACAATCCAATCATCACGGAGGGCAAGGGTGGTGCTCCTCTGCCAAGGAACTGATAAAATTAGAAGTTCTCATCAGAAAGAATCCAGTCACGGGGAGAGTGAGGAAGATTACCTTGATGAAGGTATGTAGCAACTACTACTTAGGCAAAGGGGGCTGAATTTTGTTTTAAATCCAGAGAAGCAAAATAACACCCGGTAGCGGCTCAGGTAGACACCTTCCTAATTCACTGGAGGATAAGGGGGGGCGGTACTGTAGCATATCCAGACTTGCAAGATACTGTTCTCGTAGCCCATCTTAATAAAACAGTTTTACTCTTCATTTCCTGATCGGTTCTACTTAGCGGGGATGAGACACAGCACCTTTCAAAAAGTACTACCAGACTTTCTGACTGGGGCCTGATTTTTTGCTACCCTGGACTAGCACAACTCTCCTTTTACAAGATGTGCTCCTTTGGGTCTGCAGAACTAAAACGGGGAATTAATCTGATGCAGTATTTCTCACCCCCCCAGCAACTTTGAGATGGCTGAACTTCAAATA
>JANHZU010011054.1:73068-83850 GCA_032468055.1 Acrochordus granulatus | reverse complement strand
TTAAAGTTGCCAAGATTGCACCCCTGAGTTGCATCATAGAAGGGAGAATCATTTTTCCTGAAAATCAAGTGGAATGTAAGAGTTGAAAGTTTTGAAGCCACCATGAGGAGGAATGTCCCAGAAACCAGGATTTGGCACTCAAAGGGGCATTGGGCAATGCCAGTGATCAATTCATGGATTATGAGAGGAGACAAACCCTTTTTCCTGCAGATTTGTCAATTTCAACCTTGGGTATTTTGTAATGTGGTCTTACCCTGTTATAGACTGCTGCATTTGATGCAATTTTGGCTCATTTTGTGTTGGGTTTTGTGATATTTCTTTGTCCCAGATGCCAGCTTTATGGAACAATATTTCACGAAAAAATGGATTTTAGAAGGAACTACCAAATCCTTTCTCGCTCACTACAGACACACATACTGCATTTATACAGTTTATAGAGGTATATATATTTGGTACCAGTGGTTTTTCCTAATGGAAAAAATGTGGACTTCTGTTCTTCTTTTTCTTGCTTGACATGAGGTGGACTTGACATGAGGTGCACTTTATCTTTTTCACCTGCATATGTCCTGGAGCCTATAGGAAAATCTAGGACTGAGAGGGAAATCTGTATAACCCTTGGGAGGGGGGGTTAGTGGATTTCTTCAGTTTCCTCCTGTTTGAAAATCAACATTACTTTTCTTTTTGGTTTTGCAAAAGTGGAATAAAGGGTATTTTCTTTTGGGATATGATCACAAAAAGGAATCCTCACTACTGTTTTACCATTTTCAAGGATTGTGGGAGAGGTTTTAAATGACTAGGACTTGACTCTTTAAAACACTCTTCCTAAAATTGTAATTTTTTTTATTGAAATAGGGCATTTTTCCTCTTCGCTAGATCTAGAGACTGTGCAGCTTCTGGTTGATCTTCTCAAGATATTGGGCATCTTCTCTTGTTTCCTGCTTTCAAAAGATGTGCAGCAGATGACATGAATCTCAGTTTTTAAAGGAAAAATTACATTACAATCTATAGGTAAAAGGGGGAAATCAGCAGCCACCAGCAACACAGTATCTTGTTTAAAAATTTCACAAATTTTTATTCAGTTGTTTTAAAATTCCACAGAAAATCATCAGCCCATTTTAGGAAGCAAAGAGAGCACCTGGGGGTGGTCATAAAAGTCAAGATATGATCAAAGCCCCATCCATTTTTTATATGTATCCCCTTATATAAACCTGGTTGATTTCCAAAATCATTCAAGGTTAGATGGGAACTTGCTTCATATTACAAATCAGATTCTCTCAGTTTTTTCCACAAACATGTCAGTTTTCTAGGCCAATTATACAGAAATGGTTTTTCATAGTATTTAAGTCCTAGTGCAACATTTTAACTACTGTACTACACTGCAGGGGTATCTACTTAGTTTGGTCAAGAAAGTCAAGATAGTAGTGATGATGGTGCAAAGAAAACTATGCTTGATTTTTACATCTGCCCCAACTGTACGAAACAAAGAGGAGGCTTTTTTTAAAAAAAGTCTTCAACCTAATAAATGCTAAGAATTGTCCTTTTTTTAAAAATGAGTGCATAAAAACTGCATAGACTGGTCTTGCAAAAAGCAAGGATAATTCATCATATTGTAAATACTGCTGTATCTACCATCACCACACAACATGTTTTTCTAAAATTTTGTCCATATTATTTGCCCACAAGCAAAAATTTATTCCTAAAAATGTTTTCTTATTTATGATGAAAAGAGTGAGATTGGGAGATATCACAGAAAATAGATATTTTGGGAAAGGAAAAATATTTGGAATGTAAGATGAAATCTACCTTCTGACCCAAGTCAAACTCAGAGGATTCTAAATGAAATGAAACATCTGCATTACAGAATTGCTGAAATCAGAATCTTTTTGGTCTGGGTAAATCCCAGATATACAACCATTTGTATCTGTCCTATATATAGCTGAAAAAGAACAAAAAAATCACTAGCACTAAAAACTGGAAGATTGTCAATAATTTGACTGTCATCAGACTTTTCATCTTTGCACTTCACATTTCTTTATTCTTGGAGAACTTGGAGAATAGGCAGTACAAAATTAACAAGATGGATTTCATATCTCGGTTTACCACATCTGCAATGGGATAAGATAGGCAAAAATAAAATGGCTACATTATGCTTGACTGAATAGAGATGGTTAGTGTAACACATTTAATTGCTATTACTTTGCTGAATAGAAAAGGGACACCAAGCTAATTATGTGAAACCCAATGAAAACAGGACCAAAAATTATGGAATTAAAAAGAGAAGTGAAAACAAATATGGGAACCTGATCTCTCTTTCTCATTCTCTTTCTCCCAACCAACCAACCAACCAACCAAAAATCAGACAATATGAAGCTGTTCCTGAACTCCAGTTCCAGGACTCCTTCAATGTTGCCCATGACACATGGGAGATGAAGTACAGAAACATCCAGACACTCATTTTACTTACCTCTGCAACAATATTGTCTCATTACAGTTACATTTTCATTGCTTGTTTCAAGAAAGAATAACCAAGTAAATCTCTATTCCTTTTATTTGTAATGTATTCTTAACATATTTATTAAAAAAAAGTCCTGTTCAGCTAACTGGTACCCTTGACAAGGTAAGAGAGTGTAAATTACACCCTTAATAATAACTGTGACAAATATTAGGTAGGATAAACTGCCAATAAATTATGGTTCTCTTAAAGGACAGACCTTCAGGGTTGATGGAACTATCCAGAAGTTCTCCATCCATCAGCAAGTCTATTGCCAGGCGGACATTGTGTATCTAAGAAAGTCACCAAAAAAAAGCTAGTCCCACTTCTGGAAAAAAAAATCCTCCAAGAATCTCAAAAATTGATTAAAGAATCAGATGACAAATCATCTATTCAAACTTTTTGACAGTGGTAAAGCACATATTACCCAGAGAATTATAACACTAAAATATAATACAGTATTGGAATTCTGCCTCACTTAGTGAATAGCCATATTCAAAACTGTGTGTTGGATATCTCAAATCACATCACATCCTAATTGTATCATCCAACCAGCTGACAGTTGAATGCTCCCAAGAGCTACTGAATTCCCACTGCTCCATGGGATCACTTGATGAAAAGCAACCACCTGGGAGAGTGATTTTTTTTTTGCATGATCCACCATTTGCTAAATAACACTCAAAACAACTGGGCATAAAAGAACTTACCATTTCTGAAGTAGAACTTGGGTATAGGAAAAAATCTGCCAGATTTAGGAAATAACCCTGAAGTTCCCCAATTAGCAAGAGTAAAACAACTCCATCTGCAAGCTGGGAGGAAAGAATGAAATCGACAGAGTGATATTAATTAAATATAGGACTGAGCTTCCTTATCTTAATTTGAATCCTGTTAATCTCAAAATATTCTTGATCTGACTGCTGGAAACAGAAGAAGTGCTAATTCAGTGAAACTTTTATGTTTACCAGTAGAAAATGGTGCCAAGATTCCTCAACTTTTTGGATCTTGGATCCAAATTCTACCCTCGTTACATCACAGATGTCATTTGATGTAACAAGGGTCGAAGCTCCCTCTGTAGGACTTTCACCTACTGGTTCTTGTCTTACTTTCAGGCACTATAGAGAACAAATCACACCCTCTTCCCTGAGATATCTCTTCAACAATTGGAAGATGTTATCATGTCTCAGCCATCTCTTCTTTAGGTAAACAGTACCCAGTTCTTTCCACAGCTATTCGTAGAAGTTAGCCTTCAAGCCCCCACCATCTTTGCTGATCTTCTCTGTACTATAATTCCTCCTTCTTGAATTGTGGCTACCAGAACTGGACATAGTATTCCAGGTATGGTCTGACCAGTGTAGCAGGAGACAGAATTATCACTTTCACAATTGTGACATTATATCCCTACTGATATAGATTGGGTCTTTTGGAAATTGCTGTATACTGCTGGCTCATCTGTGATTTTCCAGGACACCCAGATCCTTTTCACAAGTGTCATTGCCACAATGGGAACCACCTGTCTTCTACTTTCATCTAGTTGTACCTACTAAGTGAAAAACCTTTCTTACCATCAAGTGAACTTTGTTGGACACAGTCCAATATTCAGGTCTATCAAGATTCTTTTAAACCTTTAGACTGTCTTCTGAGATGTTAGCAAAGCTGCAATTAATCCTAATTCTGATCAATATGAATGTATAATATCTTTTATTCCAATGCTGCATGTTTATCCATTTCACTCTTATGCATAGATGTATTGATGTGCTTCATAAAAGCATCTAGTTGGCCAATATGACAAGCAGAGTGCCTTTCACTGACCCAGCAGGTTTCCTTTATTATTTTAAAGACCTTCATGTGTACAACCATCATTGAGCCAATTCCATCATGTAACTCAGGTGGCAATCATATAAATAAATACTGTCAATTAAAAAGAACTTCTTTTTGGTCTAATATTGGCCCAAAAGCATTCTTCCTTATATATTCATGTGGTAGCAATATTTTTAATGAGGTGGCAATTTAAACTTATTTTCTAATGGGATGCATTCAAAATGTACCAACATTATAGCCACATGGCTGATACCTGATACCCTGACAACATGAATATTAAAACTGGCAATCATATGGATGAATCATCTGTCCACTTATTTTTCTTAGACTAAAAGTCTGAATTGAATGACATTCCTGTGCTGCATACCTGCTCTTTGTAAAGCCTTTACTGGTGTATCCCATAATTAAAAAGAATATAAATCTTAAACCGTTTTATATAAATGTCAGGAGGTTGAAAGCTATAAAATCTAGAAATAAAATTAAGACATAATTTTTATACCTGTGAGTCAACATCTTCTACATTTAATCCTAATCTTCCCACATGCTTGTTGACAAACTTCAGCAACACCTAAAAGAACAGAAAACAACTTGGAATCATAGACTTTGCCAGTTATTTAGGACATGCTCATATGCCCTGAAATAGTGTTGAAAAAGTTTGTTTTACCTCTTTCACAGCATCCAATTTCCTGGGAGCATGATTTAATAATTCATCAAAGATCTCAGCACTTACTACAGTAAAGAGATAAGAATTAGTGGAAGTCACAAGTATCCATAAGAAAGCAAGGAGCAAATAGCATCATATTTGTCACAACCTTATTGTCCAAATAATGCAAATATGCAATTTGAGTGATGCGTGATAAATTTATGATGTATGTGATGTTGTCTGGATTTTTCCATATCCCTACAGTTTCATTCCTGTTCCACACTATTATAGAAACTATGTTTACTTATGAGCTATAATGATCAGCATTCCTTCCTTCACCCTATTAATTGCAATCTTTTCTTGTTTGTTTGTGTTTTCTGAAGTCATTCTGTAGTATAAATAACTGGAATCCTTGAGACAAAGATCTACATTCTGGGATAAATAATTCTAGAAAGAAATATATCAATCAATAGTGTTCTGTACAAATAAATGTCACCATTATAGTTATTGCAACATTTAAAAAAATAACTGGTTGAAGTATTCAGTTAAAAGATATTGATTTTCAAGTAGATCATCTCTATGAATGCTGTTCCCATCCTGCAGTTTGAATAGTTGGACAGGTCAGTAGGGGCCAAGCTGCTTCTCAGAAGGCCTTTTTTTTTTTTGTAACTTACTTGAAGAATTTTCTGCAGGTTCCCTAATAAACATCAGAAAGAATGAGAAATTAAAGTACGTGTATGTCACAAATGTTGATTAACATCTTTCAAAACAACATTGGAGAAAATTTATTTTTGCATATATGACAAGATGTTGCCATCTTTGGATTTCACCTAATTCCTGTAGGTCAGTCCCATTAGGTATATTTGGAAATAGGTCCAAGGATTTACAGGTTGTAGAGAAAGATCCAGGGATATCAGGGATGTGTTCAAAAAAGTGAAGTAGGCAGCCACAACAGTGTGATCAAAACTGCTCACATTAAAAAAGGTGGAATCATATTATTGTGGGTGGAATTTTGACCTTTTTTTTACCATATATTGTCAACAGTCCTAGGAACTCTTATCTCATCTTTTAAATGTAGGGAATAGTGTCTAAGCAGAAATCTTAAACACATACATCCCACAGGAAAGTATAAATAAGGATATTGCTCAAGAGAGGTGTCTCCTCTAGGGGAAGATCAAAACAGTCAAGATGACAGCTGTGACCACAGAGTTCTAATTAATTTGATTCATGAACAAAGCCAGAAGTCAACAATGTACTGTCTATGTATATTCTCATTAATCCAGGTGAAGATTTATAGCAAAATTGCAAAAAAAAATAATTTATGGATTTAAAAATTAAAAATAATAAATGTCTTCCAATTACATTGAATAATACAAGTCCCATTGGCTTTTTGAGAAAGTTTGGCATATATTTTGCTATCAACAATGTATTATACAATTAAAACTAAATTGAAATTAAAAGTATATCCTGTTACTTCTTTATGTGGCAACAGCATTTACATGCCCCTTGAAATCTTGAAAAGACCAGTAATAGATCAAAAGACTACAAGTAGGGGCATCTGCGGGGGGTTTAGGAATCAAAATTTTCAAGATGGTGCCCCAGTTGAAGCTCACTCATTCAGTAAGTGCTCAGAAGAGTTGAAGTGCCAGACTGGAAGAATTAAGAATGTAAAATGAGGATTATTTGTTAATTCAGTAGAAAACTATTATATCGCTGTAATGTACTTTATGTTGGGAAATTTGTAGTGCTGTTTGAAATTTGCATATTAAACAATTTTCCAAAAAAGAGATCTTTGGTATGTGAAGATGCTCAGTCTGTGTCACTAAGTGTATTTGTTATAGTAATAACATAGAGCATATAGATAATTCTAGCAAATTGCAAAGTTCCGGAAGTGTATCCCCCAAGCATTATGGCTGGAGAAAACCCCACTAAATCCTTTCATTGCAAACAGTAGATCCCTCAGTCACAGCTGGAGAAGAAATTTGCCCATTGTTATAGGTCTGCTGCATCCTCATGAACATGTGGCACAGTAACAAAACTTGCAGAGTTCAAAGTTAGGCTCAGTCTACTTTAGAGGAAACCCATTTCAATTTGCTTTTCCCCCAAACATTTCAGGATTAGACCCATTTGGTCAGAGATTCAGTTAAATTTCAAATACATCCTTAATAATTTCCTTTATGTATTATATTCCTCCAATTTCAAGGCAAAAAAAAAGTGTTTTTACCTGTCTTTGGTGATGCATTCTATCACGCACTCTGTCTCAAATTCACTAGAATCAGACTATGGATCAGAAAGCAAGTTTTAGATAAAATATAGAAAATGGTAAAAGGCAAAAAGAAGATTGAGATAATTGCAGTTCAACACTCATTGCAAACAAACACAATACTGGAGAAAAATCATTATTATTACCCAGAGTTAAGTATAAGATAATCCTCCCAAAGTTCTTTTTCAGAATGAAATGGATGGCATATAAATTTAATAAATAAATAAATAGGGTTGCTATATGAATGTTTTGCATGAATAAATACATAAATAAAATCATAAATTACCCTTATGGTCTCCTCTGGAATAATAAAGTCATTTTATGGCACATTGGTCCCCAAAAGAGAGACAGCTTGGTGTAATGATTGAACCATCAGGCTAAAAAACAGGATATTATGAATTCTTGTCCTGCCTCATGCATGAAGCCAGTTGGATGACCTTGGCTAAATCACTTCTTTCAGGCCTAGGAAGAAGGCCAGGGCAAACAACTCCTGAAAATCTTGAGAAGAAAATTTCAGGGACTTGTCCAGGCAGTTAGTAGGGGTCAACAGTGACTTGAAGGCACCAAAAAAGAAGTCCCCTAATTCTCTGCTCACTGTTGACCTGCAATGTAGCATGAGATGCCCTGGAAACAAAGAATTAACACTCTGGAAGAATTCTCTTTTTCCCCCTGTAATTTTCCTTCACTATCTACCATCTGTCTTGGGTGCCTTAAAGGTTAGCAGAAGAAAAAAAAACATGTATTAGGCAAATATGTCCAGTAATTTAGCTGATGCCATAAAGATTATCATTTTCTGTCTTCCCAAATATTTCCTCAAGTATCAGAGATGACTAATTCAGATTGGGTTATAGAGGAACTTTAATGAATTTTTAAATTTAATGAATTCATTGGTGATAATGGACAAAATTTGGATCTGGACAATTCCTTGAAAAATGGACACAGCTGATTGTATTGAAGGTTTCTGGACTCATGATGCAAATTAATGTTATAAGCAATTTGTGTGATTTGCATCAGTTTGGATTCCTTGCATAAATCTACAATTGATCCCTTGCATCAAAGGGATGTGCCAAGAATAAATTCTGTTCCTTCTGGGCCAAGCAAAGTTAACAGAAGGTGTCAACCCAAGGATTTTGTCAAAGCAAAGCCTTGCTGCCTTGGACATCCTTATTTTTTAAAAAAGAGGGTGGGGTACTGGGAGAATAGTTTTCCACAATGTAATTATAAAGCAATTGAGGAAGTTAATGTGAAATCACCTCTTTGGTTATTACAGCAACTTTAACATTTGGAGGTATCGCAAGCTGGGGCTGGAAGTGCTGAGCAATGGCAACCAGAAGGTGCAAAGTGCTTAACAAGTTTTTCTCAAAGATGGCTGAAATAAAAAAGTGAGGAGTTACAAGCTGAGTTGGATGTCTCTGGTCACAACAGTAGAAAGAGAAGGGTTTTATTTCACAGAAGAATGTTGTAGGATGACCTTGCCATGAAGGCTGATGTGAAGATTTTAGCTACCTTTCCAGGATAGCGTCTTTAATTCTGAAAGAAGCGGAAAACATAAGCTGAAAATTTTCTCATGCTTTCCTTAACCTTTTTAACTCTACTGAGAATAATGAAAATCATAGGGTCTGACAGCTCTTTCCTGGTTTTTGGGTTGGGGGGCAGCAAATATCAACTTTCCCTATTCTACAGACCTTCACAGACAGAATCAGTTTGGCAGCAAACTTGAGTTCCTGTCCCAGGTCTTCTCCATTGTTCCTCAGCCCAGAGAGGTAATTAAAAAAGCACTTTTTGGCCAGAGATAGGACTCAAGTATTTTGCCTCTCTGTCATGGCTATTACGGAAGAAATACTGTACTTATGATTAAGTATGATTAATGATTAAGAGGCAGATTCCCCTTCATCCAGGTAGATTCTGTTTATTCTACTTGGTTGTATCATGGGAATTTTTATCTGTTTTTTTTTAATGTTGTGTTTTAGAACTAGCAACTTTCTGCCTAGACAGTGTTTAGCCAGTGACGCTCTAAATTAAACTTTGTCCACCTGAACTCAGGAAAATAATGGCTCAAGTAAAGCAGAATTCAACACACAATGGAAATTAACATAATAGTAATTCCTACAAGCAAGCAAGAAATGTTTTGACCTATAAAGGTGTGACTTTAAGATGTGTGGACTTCAACTCCCAGAATTCCCCAGCCAGAACAAGTGACTAGGGAATTCTGGGAGATGAAGTCCACCCAGCTTAAAGTTGCTGATTTTGTGAAACTGTGATTTCAACAGTATTAAAACGTGTGTAGTAGATACTTGCAAAATGTGCAAAATGCCAGGATTAGAAGGCGCCAGGTGGCTCCAAAATGTTCCACTCTATTGATCCCAGAATTCTGGGATGGTCTGGAAGTTTTCTGAATCTTTCAAAACAGGAAATGGCTTTTGGGTTTCAGATGTATCTAACCCCCAGGCAGATCAGCCCCAGAATGAAAAATGTTGCCTTTTCCTAGTTTCTATATTAAATATAACTCAGCAAAACAGAATTTCTCAAGAATTTCTAGGTTGTGTAATATAACAAATGGGGCCCTGTCAGTTTTCCATAAAAATAGAGCACAAAGAAGAATCTTCAAAAAGCTAGTGATAATTAATTTGGGCACTGAAAGTTCTTTTGATTTACAGGAATATAAAGGTGAATGAATAAAAATACAGTAGAATACAAAACTTTCTACTAGAACAATTTGTAGGATTTCATCCCAATTCAGTGAAAGTTTGGTCTTATAGACAATCAGCCTTTCCATCCAGGGCTATCTGCAGGAAGAGTATGAAAATCTGCAAGGTGTAGGGTACAATGTGGTCAACAAAGTTTTGTCCCTTTTGCATGTGTATAATTCAGTGAGGTTCCCTTTCATCCTCTTGGAGACTTGGATCATCTCTGCAGATGCCTAGTTGCCATCTTCCAAACTTTTTAAATCTACTTTAACAGGCTAGAGTGCCTGCTTAATCTTGATCCAAATTATATTGGCTATTTCCAGAACTGTGTGGGCATTGATTATGAGTAGGATTATATTTTCAGGGACTTTCCTCTTTGTGCAAAAAGATGAACAACAAATTAGTGTTTTTTCCTGTAGAATTACCTCAGTTTGCCAGCTGCTTTCTGGAATTGGGAGGTAGGGCTTGTGGCAAAGTTTCTCCCTGTGGAAAAAGATGGATTGGGGGCAAGATGCAAGCTGGAACATGGTCTCTGAATGAGATAAAATGCCATGCCTTGGGTAGGGCTGTTTGGAGAGTGTGACCCAAAAAGTGAAGATGGCAAACACAACAATTCAATCCACATTCTGTCCATATTTTATGCAGCTTCACTTTTTGGATTATACTTTGCAGACCCCCCCTGGCCTCTGGGAAGGCCAAGATCTGGGATGTTTGATGATCTTTATAATCCATCTGGGCTGGGAATGCAGGATGGAGCTGAGAGGGTCTTCCACCCAAACACAAGTTTTCCTGTTGATATGGTATTAGGATAAGATGGCTAACTTTCCGATATGTTATTTTTCCTGCGAACTCCTACAGCAAGCAGGGAAAAAGAGAAAGG
>JANHZU010011054.1:58856-72968 GCA_032468055.1 Acrochordus granulatus | reverse complement strand
GGAGGGAGGGAGGGAGGGAGGAAGGAAGGAAGGAAGGAAGGAAGGAAGGAAGGAAGGCAGGCAGGCAGGCAGATATAAAGGATAGATTTAGTACATACTGTCCACAGTCCATTTCAATTCACTTTCTTCAAGTTGCAAACACTGAATCACAGCTCTGAGAATAATTGCAAGTTTCAGTCTCTGTTTCTCTTCTGTCAGTGCAATCTCTTCTACTTCCAAAGTGAGGGATCCAAGTTCCTCTGGGATTAAAAAGAATAGGGAATTTAATTCTGACCCATCTCATCCAGGAGGCTCTGGAATGCCTGAGCCATCTATTGGTCTGCATCCAGGACACTTTCCACCTGCCCTTTGAGAAACAGTGTTTGCTGCAAAAGCTCCTAGGTGAATTAATATCCCGGTTCCCTCTCCCTTTCATTAGCGGAAAATTATTGAAATCAATGCAGAAAGAACAGTGCAGGGCTGAGCACTGAAGCAAAAAATTACTCACTCAACAGATGATGGAGCACCAAGCCATCATAGAGGTCTTCTTCTAAGTTTTTCACCACAATATGTTCATATTTCAAAGTTGTGTTTATCCAGTTGATCAAGAACTATATAAAAATTGATGAGCAGAATAATAGCGTAAGGTTCTAAAGGCTGCATTATGATGGGGGAAAGACAGAAATTAGGACAGTTAGGTACAAGAAAAGTCCCTTTTGGTCTGGTCCTAAGGGCTCATAGCAATATATCTGGCACAAAAAGATGAGATGGAGACAAAGTATCATGCCCATCAGTATCTTGTATACATCTGTTTGTCTTATTCACCAATCTTAGCAGGAGAAGATATTTATTTGCAGCTTTCTAGCTACACCCAACTTGTTCTCTTATTCAAGAGTACAATGGTCTTTGAATTATGCTGGGATATCCATATTTGCTTATTCTATAGTGGAAAATATAAATAGCTCAGGGATGAACCATTGAGTTCTCAGTGCTGCATATTTTCAGGGTTTTCTCCCAGTGAGGCTACCCAAAAGTTAGAATGTCTGCCTATGAAAAAAAAACTGGTAGACTTTGTCATTAGGTAAGAAAGGCCAAGCTTGTGAAGAAAAGAGAGGTCTTTTTAGAGAGCCTGGGGTGATCTTCTAATTCTTGATCAGCAGAGGTCCTGTGGCAGCAAGGAATGGTAGTGACCACTTCAAGAGCAATTGCTGCATCTTGGTGTTGGTCAGGTAAGAATGAGGAAACCTTTTGAGTATTACCACTTTAACAACTGAAACAAGCAGGACCAACTGCTCAATAAACTGGATCTGCCTCTTCCCTGTAGTTTATCTCATTAGCCTCATACCATGGAGGCTCTGGCTAGTTATTTCTTACAGAATGAGAAACAGAGCTTTGTGATTGGCCTAAAAATCTCAGCAGTTGCCAGCATCTCTAAACCACCATGGATGTTCTCAGAAGCTAAGCAAGGTCATCCATGGTTCATATATGGAAATAAGAATTCCAGGGAATTTCAAGATGTTTGACTATTGGCTGGACTAAGAAACTGATAAAACATACTGGAAAACTATGTGTATAAAGAAAACCACATGGACATGTCCATGAAATAAGCAGAAGTTGAATACTGACTTGAACATATTTTTATCTTCGTGGAACAGGATACCTAAGTAGCATTAGCCTGAAAATACATCTGATGGAGAATGTGCTAACCTATCCAAATTATCAAAAAGGTTTCCTAAATGCTGTATCATCAGAGTACTTTGAATTATCATCAGACACTGAAATTCTATTAGCGAATATAAATCTGGAAAATATAATTTACCTTTTGCAAAGCTTCTAATTTAGGGTCATGTCGAGAACTAGGTTTTATATATTTCTTCTTTGTATCTGAAGCAGAAATAAATATCACTTAGCACTAGGCATCATGACAGTTGATTGGCATCTTGCCCACTTTGGTCAGAAATCTAATCATTTTATTTGTTGGTATGCAATTTATATCCTCCCATCACTCACAAGACTCTACATGATTCATATAATTCATTAAAAATTATAATCCACAAACAGTCTATTAAAGTGATCAAACAAACAAATAATTGACAAGTAAAATGTTTAACTTAAAAATGAAATCCAGCTTAAAACAGCTAAAAGGCCCTTTAAAATAGCAAGAGCCCAGCCAAGCCCAAAGCACACAGCAGAAAACTTCCATTTTCCCCACCTTCCTAACTGCAAACACAGTGAGCATCACTTGAGACTTCAGAGAGAAGCCTGTTCCAAGCAGGTCAGTCATCTCCAAAAATGCCTGAGCCTGATTTCTATCTTGCTCCCATCCTGATTGGGAGGGAGGGTAAATCAAAGCATTTGAGGAGATGGGCAGTTAAAAATGTAGTAAATACAATATTTTCCAGATTTGTCTGCACGGGATGGATAGAGTATCTTTGGACAAAATAGTCCTACAGATAACATGAAGCTGGTGTGCCAGAACCAGCAGTCTGAATTGTGTGCAAAATTATATTGGCAGCTATAGTCGTACAGCAGGAGTTGTATTGCTAAGATAGTTCCCACTTCCCGTGAAGGGGTTGTTGTGTTCTAGATCAGCTGGAGTTTCTGGCTACTTTTCAGACAGCCCCAAGAAGAGTGTACTGCAGTAATCCAGCCTCAAAGTGATAAAGGCAGAATACTAAGGATGATGTCTTCGACCTTCAGATTTCAAGCCATCTGATCTAAAGGATAGGCATGACCAGTTATATGAGTTATATGAGAGGTTACCATCTGGTAGAAGATGGTATCCATCTTGATTCCATGGAGGTCATGCACTCTTGATCCCCAGAATATGGAGACTGAAGTCTCCAGTAGTACCAGTCAAGGAACTCTAACTTTAGCCCCACAATGAGATCAGTCCTGGGGGGATGTGCAACAGAAGGCAATCTTCGAACACTGCATATCTGAAATGGCATTTTCAAGACATGTCACATCCCTTTACGGAGTGAAGAAATAAACACTTCCTATATTTCTTTAAAGGAAACATAGTACCAAAAGTGATGCCTCATCTGTTTCATTTGATTAGATATACTCAAGGAATCTCCTTTAGTGGATTATCTTTAATTTGTTACTGCCACACAGAACTAAATTAAATTTAGAACACATACTGAGCAAGAGAATGAGGGTTTTTTTTAATTCTGAAAGAAGAAAGTTTAGTTGCACTTTCTACAGTCCTGAAGGTTGACTACATACCAGGAACAAGGACCTCTCCTTGGGGCAACTGATGAACTTTGACGGATTCTGGGAAAGCACTGAGGAAGTCTGGCTCTGCTGCTTTTCTTTGATTCCCCTAGAAAAAAGAAAACCTCAGTTTATGTGCTCAAAAAAGTCTTCTGGGTGATTCAGGTCTTTTAATGGATGGAGAGGACTTGCACCTGAGAGCACCTGTATCATGCTGTGGCATGATTTGTGGATTGTGGGTTTCTGCAGATGTAGTCAAAATCTGCAAGAAGATCATAATCATAGCCCATCAAATTGGAATGCCCTCTCACCTCCCAAGGACAGAAGAAATGTAGACAATAGCCTTATGTAGGAGCAATCGGGGTTTGGTAACCTGATGGTAATGTATCTGTACCATATTGCATGAACGGCAGCCAATGCCAGTCTCCACATTCTTTTTCTAAAGGGTGGCCTCTGGAAGAAGAGAAATGCCACTCTGCTACTGGTGGCATTGACCAGCCTTGTCTGCCCTTGAAAGCAACATAAGGTCAGATCTGATCAGTTCTTAGATGGGAGACCAGTAGAGAACAACAGGACTGTAGACTAGACTGGGAAGCTAAAAAAATATTAGCAAAAGGCATTGGAACACCACTGCTGTATTCCTTCCAAGAAAACAATGCGGAATCTCTAAGAATTGCTCATGACTTGAAGGACATTTTGCATTTTTATTGGAAATAGTCTTTATACAGTTTTCAAATTCAGCTTTTTAGTTTAACCAGTTTGGTGTAGCAGTGAAGGTGCTGGCCTAGAAACCAGGAGATAGTAAACTGTAATCCTTCCCTAGCAATGAAAACCAGCTGGGTGACCTTGGGCCAGTCACTCTCCCCCAGCCCAACCCAACTCACAGGACTGTTGTGGGTTAAAATATGAGGAGAAAGGAGTATTAGGTATGTTCACTGCCTCGAGTTACTTATAAAGAAATAAAAGCAGGATAAAAATCTAATAAATAAATAATAAACAAACTCCAAAGTGTAAATAAAGTAGTAGAAATGATGAAAAGTCTTTCACATCCAGCTCACACACCAGAACAGGCAACCATTTCCGCAATTCTGGAAGGAATGATTTTTTACCAGGGAGTTGTAAATCCAAACAAAACAAGTTTGACATTAATAATAGAACTTGTTTTTATGCTGGTTATTTACAAAACAGAATCACAAAATGTGTATTCAGTTTCTTCTTTTATAATGTGAGCAACCCAGAATGTGCTCAGAACAAGCTTCTTGAAGGACTAAGTGTGTACCATGCACTTCTTTCTCTCTTTTCCACCAACTGGGCAATACCACCTTCAGTGAAAAAGGGAAGAATTAAAAACAAAAATCTGTTCTTCACACTGGAGCCTCCCAAAGCTGTCACCTTGTACAAGTTAAAAGATTTGCTAAGTTCTCCTGGGTTTGCTAGATTCTTAATGGGAGACAGGAGGAAGATAATGGGAGTTCTCTGTTCTCTGCTAGCCTCCAGATCTTACATTTTTGGCACAAAATCTGTGCCTTTGCTTATACAATGCACGTGTGAGCAAATCTAATACCGCATGTTTGTGTGTTTAAGAGAGAGAGAGGACATTGCAGAATAAAAGATGATGAACTTGAATACAGGAAGTCCCAGTTGGTATCATTTCCTCTGAAATCAGCTTCTCATCACTTCACAAAGCATCAAGCTACATGGTCTTTTTCCTCTTTTTAAAGGACAGAATCTCAGAGGCAGACGGAGGCCTTTCACAAGATTTATTATTTAGCCAAGAAAAGGTTGGACAAATGGGAGGTGAGCATTCATACCCATCCAAAAATGATGTAACAGGATGTTCTTCTGTAGCAAACTTTTAAATTCCATTCTTCTACTTATTTTATTTCTTCCTCACTCAGTACTATTGCATTTGGAGATTTTTTAATTTTATTTTTAATTTGGAGATTGTTTTTTAACTTTTTAAGATAAAGACTGGCTTAATGGACTCCTTAAAAGAACAGTTGAAAAGGCAGTTAAATATCATGGAAAGATTTTGTCCAGCACCTATTGTCAGAACTTTACTCAGATTATATCATACCTTTCAAGATGTCAACACAGCCTCATAGGATGATAGAATGGAATAACACAGGAATACTATTTTGAGCAAATGAATGGTTAAATCAAATGAGTAAAGAGATAGAAATTATTTATCATTACCATGTTGGGAGGCTTTACTTGGCACAAAATCTAGCAGACAGTGGCAAGACCTTAACTTTTTCAGTTCCTTCAGGGCAGCTGATGGTCAGAACAAGAATGTGCAAAACATTATATATCGAGCTGAGCTTTTATTGCCAAACTCAAAAGACCACTAAATCTTAGGGAGGGAAAAACAGAGAGTTATTTATTAATCAGATTTATCCACCCATCTCACAGAAAATGGCTTTTTTTAATATTTGTTCAGATTGTGGTATTCCATGAGAATTTATATGGGTGTAAGAATTTTCTTGATAGTAATGAGAATTAGGTTTAGGGTTATAGATCCCAGCAAAATAAATGGAAGTGCTTACTTTTGTAGACATCACCAAGACATGTGAATTCTTTTTCTTCCTGCCAAAAGACATTAACAAAAGTTTGAGAAATTGCATCAACTGAACTCAAAACATTCTCAAGTTTTCAAATCACTAGGAGACAGACAGACAGGCGGATAGATAGATATTAAAGAGCAAGCTAGTAAGCCTGCAATCAACTGGGAAAAAATAACTTCTTGGTTTTGTTCAGCTTCCGATGTGAAGCTCGAACATTTGCAAAGCCAGAAAGGAAATGAGTCACCATCTGGGCTCATCACCTTCTTAACTTAAACAGGCACAAACAGAAAAGCCTTTTGTAGAAATCAGGGATGAGCACCCACCTCCTCTGCCTTTCAAAGCCAAACGTTTAATGTTTCTCCTGCCTGGTTCACTTTTTTCACTCAAGATGCTGTTTCCATTTTCTTGATGGAAGAAAGAGGAAGCCCTTCTGCTTCCGGCTTTCAAAAGTGAAACCCAGCCTTCAGCACTATGACATTACTTGCCCCTATCAGTGTGCATCTAAAAAGGTGCTGTTGCAAGAAATTTGCTTTAAAAATATTTGCAATATTTGGGGATCAGCCCGACGCTATTTTTTACCAAAATCTGCAGCAGAACTGTTGGGTTGAGCATGCAAACCCTCTTGGATAGGAATTTTGTTCACAGAAAAGTTTAGAAGCAAAACACTCCTTATTGTTTTTCATTATTATCTTTCAATATTTCCCCACCATAAACTAAATAGTAGAAGATGCTGAATGTATTCAATTTGCAGCATATCTGTCATATGATGCAAGCAAATCCATTGCCAGATAAGATTACCTTTTTGAAAGGATAGCAGCACTTATCAGCTATTCCCATTAGGGAAGAGCAAAGCCCCGAGATCTGGAAAAATGACAGAGGATGGCTGAGACCCAAAACTCTGTTATGTGCAAGACACCCAAATGCTCCTAAATGGAGAGCAATCAGAAATGAAGAGGAACGTGACACATTCATTCAGAAATGTTTAATATAATTTAATATCAGCTAAGGTCAGCAGGGGAGTGTGGTGGCCTAGTGGTTAAGACACTGAGTTTGTCAGCTGGATGGTTGGCAGCCCAAGTTTGAGACCAAGCGGCGTTCCCGTTGTCTACCCAGCTCCTGACAACCTAACAGTTTGAAAGCACCACCTAACTCGGCGGGAAATGCAACAGCGCCCACATGCCTCAGCGTATAGTCGTGCTGGGCATGTGACCACAGAAACATCTTCGGACAATGGAAACATCTTCAGCTAGGAAATGGAGATGATCAGCGCCCCCTCAAGTCGGACACGACTGGCAGGGGAAACCTTTACCTTTTCTTATCTTTTAAGGTCAGCAGGCATGGTGTGAAGAGGCTGTTTTCTTTAGGTGTTTCCAGAAATATATGCAGTGTGGGTCAAAGAATCCCTGTCCATTTTTATGTGTACTGTCATGAATGTAAAAAAGAGGCCGGGCTTTCATCATAAGATTGTGGCTGCCATCCTTGACTTATAACCATACATTTAGTGACTGAAATTACAATGGCACTGAAAAAAGTGATTTACAACCACTTTCCACATGACTGTCCCAGCCTCCCCATGGTCAGCAATGTCAGAATTTGGGCACTTGGCAACCAGCTTGTATTTGCAGCATCTCGGAGTCATGTGGTTGCCATTTGCAACCTTCCTGGCTAATGTCAACAAGCAAAGTCAATGGGTAAAAACAGATTCACTTAACAACTGTAGTGATTCACTTAACAATTGTGGCAAAAAAAAGTCATAAAATTGGACAAAACTCATTTAACAACCATCTCACTTAGCAACAGAAATTCTGATCCTAACTGAAGTCATAAGTTGACGACTACCCATATTTTGGACTTCTTTGCAAACACAAATGAATAAGATGATCACGTTCAGCAATGTCTGTAACATCTAAACATGCTTATGAAACCTCCTGGAATTAGCTTCTTTTGCCAAGGGACAACAATTTGCAGATCTTTTCTTCAAAGGCTGATTTTTACAATAACTTTTCTATTTTGGGAAATATTACGCTGAATTTATAGCTTGCTTCTCTTCAATGGAAGCTTAAGGCAATAGTGGAAGGAAGATCAGACAATAATTATTATTACACAACACCCTTTCAAAGATATTAATGTACTTCTTTTTCCCTCTGTTGGATGTTACATTTATTTATCTGCTGAACTAAGGAGATAATTGGGATTCAAAAAATGGGATAAAAATGGGACTGTGTCTGATTAATTGGAAAAAAAGAGACTGTTCTCATAAAGGATTTAAAAGTTACAACTTAGCTGTCAAATTATATAAACTTGCAATATTTTCCATAATTATTTGATCCACTTCCCAGATAGCACAGTGTTCAGAACATTAGCTTGGTAATCTTGAATAGTATTAATAAATGTAGTATATTTATTAAAACACTTTATCACCAATATTAAAAAAATATTTTCTGGAACACTAATTTATTTCACCAGATTTATTAATCAAAACCATTACATTCTTAGCATAGTTAAGACACACACAACTAATTTATATTCTAGAAGTTTCTGGAGGAAAACCGAGCTTTTAAAAAATAGAACACCAGATTTTAATTACTCAATATATGAAGTATCCATCTCCTCTTAGAAAGACATATTTCGTTCCAAAGAATAAAAATGTCATATTGAACTCAAAAAATAAACCAAATGCCCTATAAATGTACATTGACATAACAATATTTTCATAAGCCTAAGGGGAGGGGGAAGAATTTAGTGGCTGACATTTTGATTTTTTTCAAAAAATGCAAAAAACAAGAATAAAAAAGGGATTAAAAGCAAGGAAAGGGTGAAAGAAAATCAGCTTTGTGAGGGGAGAAATTTAAAAATAAAATCAGAAGAAATCCAAAATCTTTTCTAACTAGAATTTATAGTTGAGATTTACTGAAAATACATACTACAAACACCCTCTAAAGGGCTATTTCCCTCTTAAAGGTTGGTAAATTAAAAAGAATTTAAATTCTTTAAATTCAGATGTTCCTTTTCCCAGCATGTGGATCAAAAGAACCTTTTTCATGCCAGAATCCAGGTGCACCAAAAAGAAAAATGAAAAAACATAAATTTGTTTGATGAACATCTGCTTCTAAATCATCCATGTAAGAGATGTGGGGGCAATATGTTTATTTTTTGCTTTCCATCTGAGAGAAGCCCCCTGCAGGAAATGGCCCTGTTTTTCCAGAAAGCCCCAGCTAGGGACCAGGGGTATGAGCTGAGCGCAAGGGAGATAAGCATGGGAAGCAATACCTGTGCAATATGACACGTGTTAAGGTGGCATCAACAGTGTGCCTTTCCCTGCTCCAAAACACTGTGTGCCCTCACCACCATAACTCCAGCCTTTATTTTCCTGGGCTTGCATTGCATGGTGGTGGTGAGGAGCAGTGGTGATCTGAGGTTGCATCAGTTTAGAACACACAGCAAAAGCCTGTGCTTCTTGGGAATAAACTATGTGCTTCTTGGGTATAAAATATGCCCCCAAACATAGCCTGCAAACTCTTCTCCATTTTTCCAAATGTTGATATCATTCTAACTTTCATTTAATCAAAGTATTTTGCTGGACCTGTGGCAGGTACACATAAGTTTGTCCTTTCACTCATCTTCTGCACCCAAAAGGATTTGAAGTTTCTTCACAGAAGGGGTTTTGCAGGGATGAAGAGTTTAGCTGTCTTTGTCCATGTTTGCTGCCAGCTGGCCGCTGAACCAGAACTTCCTCCAATAAAAAGACAAGCAGTGATAGAGGGGCAGTTCTGATCTGCCAGTCCTTGAGTCAAGAAAAAAATATGCTGGCATAAATTGTGCTCCCCCCATTCTCATCTCTGCTCTGTGTCCAGAGTTTGGCCAGTGAGTGGTGCTGGTCCTTATGGACTGTAAGCCAAGTGGCCTCACCTGGCTTTGGTTCCCATCCTACCAAGGATTGCCCGCTGGTGGAAAAACCACCAGCCATCTTCTCCATTGCAGGAGTGAGGTGGGGAGTTCTGGTGGATGCTTGGAGTGAGAAGTTGTTCAAATGACAGCAGATACTAGTGGGGAGACAAGGGGTAACGTAGGGGAGAACTCCACTAGTGCTCCTCTCACCTATTAGTTGGCTACTTCCAAAACAGCTCTACATCTCTCTTGAAAGCCCCAGCAGACAGGAAGATGGAGCAGAGGGAACATGCAGTGAGAAAAGCATGCCCAATAAGGGAGCTGCACCCCACTCATTTATTAATCATATTTCTATGGTGTCAATTTCTGGAGACTCTTGGCGGCTTACATAGATTAGGGATTATACATTTATTTATTTTTAGCCAGCCCCTTTCTCCTGGTTGGATAATGTTCATATCCGGGGCATCCTCCGAGACTTCTGCTCTGCCCCCAGGATGGGCGAGTTCTGCGCTGACTCGCTGCTCCATCGATTTGCCAGCCGGCATTTTCCCCCCGAAGGAGGCACCATCAATCTACTCGCATTTTCACGTGCTTTCGAACTGCTAAGTGGGCAGGAGCTGGAGGCGAGTGACGGGAGCTCACCCCATCATGCGGAATTTGTGGATCTAACCAGCCAGTGCTGGTCATTTCTGGTCGACATAACTGGCAGCACTAAGCCGCTGCGCCACCGCACTCATGCTGAAATTGGAACGGCAGTGCTGGCATTGAGCTATAAAAGAGCCCAGTTTTGACTCCGTGCCCACCAGCTCCTGTGGCTGGCTGTGGAGAACACACAACAGGACTGGCCAGAGCATCATAGAACCCTATCATAGAATCCTAGCTATGGAGGTCAATGTTCAGTGGCCAGAGGAGAAATGGTATGGCTACAGCATCCCCAAGTGAACAATACCAACCAAGCAGATCCCAGCTTCTGATCATATCAGTATCTTGAGGACCAAGCCAACATTTGTTTAGGAGAAAAGGGGCTTTCTTGGGGACACAAATAGTCTCCAACTCCTTAAAGCAGTGTTTCTCAACCTTAGCGACTTTAAGATATGTGGATTTCAACTCCCAGAATTCCCCAACCAACTATGCATTCCCCAGCCAATATTCAATTCTAATTGGAAATGATTTCTGGAGTATAACTGAATACATAGTTAAAGATTTATACTGCATTAAGTAGGCATTTTTAGCTTAAAGCTTAATAGGGATTTTTTTTATCAGCTTTTTTTCTTCAAAGAAATAAGTTTCTTATAATTGTATCAGTATATTGGAAATTGTTTTATATTTTAGAGGCTTGTTTTCATAGTCCACTATGCATTCCACCGTTTTATTCATTTTACACATCTTTTATTTTTTTGTTCATTATTATTTTTTCAAAACCCTTCATACAAAGAATAACACCTTTTTAAAAAAACATCATATAGAAAACTGCATTGCTCCATTGTATGCAAATCTCAGAAAGGAGCTTATAGAATTGCATAGTTTTGCCCTCGCAGCTTTCCAGAATCTGAATTAGGAGAATTCCCAGCACTTACTCTATGTCAAACTTAGCAACTTTATGTGTGGACTTCAACTCCTAGAATTTCCCAGCCAGCCACGGCTGGGGAATTCTGGTAGTTGAAGTCCATGCATCTTAAAGTTGCCAAGTTTGAAAAACATTGATCTTGGTGATAAGAGTTGCATCCTTGGAACAAGGAGTGAGGAAAAACAGTAAAAATGGGTCAGTAAAGATGTTGATGGTAGCATGTCCAACCCACCCAGACAGATTACCCTGAGAGCACATGAATGTTGTTAAAACAATGTTTCCCACTCCTGGAATATTTGAAGGGGAGCAGTGCAATAGAGTAGCCTCAGAGTGGGGAGAGCCACGTTTGCATCCCCCCAAGATGACTTTAGCTCTCTGCCCAGCCTACCTCACAGGACTGTTGCTACTGTCTTTCTAGCTTATTTCAGGAAGCACCTTTTATGGTAGTGTGTGGTGCATCTATTTTTAAGAAAAGAAAAGCTGAGCTCAGATTGCAAAGATTTATGAAGCTACCAAGAGCGCACATTTTAAGATTGCAGTTGATCATTTCTTTGCAGCACATCAAGCTTTTCCTTACTGATGAACTACCATGTGCAAACCAGGGTTTGTAGGAATCAACAACTCTACACACCCAGAACTTTCATCAGAAAAGATCTACTTTATTTCAGACAGGCAATCATGCCATTAGAGATCCACAATATACAGAGTGAAGTCACAGGACAGATAATATCAAAAAGGAAGCAATGCATCAAAGATTTAGAAAACAGACTTGGGTCACAGCTCTCAAAAGTTGAAAAAAAGCCTAAGTATGTCTAATTCAGGGCCAAAAGGAGACAAAATCACTCCTACATAATCTGGAAAACAAGAGCTCTTCTTCCCCAGTGTCACTCTCACTCAGTACACACATTTTTAAAAAAATAGCTGCCACATCACAATTAACATTTCTGTAAGCCTTCACTCTACAGGAGCCCCACAGGCCCTCATTGAACCTGCAAGGAAGGTCAGTGTTATTTTCCCTCACACTCCCAAGATGATAGGACAAAAGAGGCTTATCAAAAGCCTGTTTAGATGCTCAAGACAGAAGTGAGAGGTGGAGAAACTTGAAAGAAACCCATGCTTTGATCCAAGCTCCCTGCAGGACACTTTCTTCGCAACAATGCCAGGCCAGCTTGAAGCCCCCACTGTTAGAATAAGGCATTTTGCTGAACAGAGCAGACCGTAGGCAACAGTTTTGTAGGAAAGAGCATAATGTGGCTATTCCAGGAAGCCCAATTATACTTCCGAAGGCAGGCTGTGGGCTCCAAGCACAGAGGATTTACACACACAAAAAGGAAACAGAAATCAATCATTCCCAACTTGGCTGTCTCCAAAATGCTGGACAGCAACTTTCGTTCTTGAACTGATTGGGCTGGCTGTGGATTAAGGGAACTGATGACCAAACCAACAAAAGGCCACCAAATTAGGGAAAGCTGATTGGAAGTACAACACAGCACCGAAGAGGAAGGAAAATCAAAAGCAGTTTCCTGTGATGCCCTTTGGGGTCTCTGGAGAGCTTCAAGTCAATCCATATTCTTGTACTTTGTAAACAGGTTGTATAAAACCCGCAGGGTAGACTTGAGATCTAGGTTGACAACATCTGTGGGATAAACAGAAAGGAAAACATTGAGTGGCTCTTCTTTACAGAAACATGCTTTTGAACTCTAATAGTTTAAAAGTGAAAAAGGGAAGATGGCCTCATACCACCATTAAGGAAACCCCAAACCCAGTTGACAAATATCACATAGGAATAGTAACTGGTACTTCTTCCCATTAATTCCCTTTTTCAACTCATTAATTCCTTCTTTGAAGCCAACTCAACTAAGAAAATAGCAAATATCACCTTCATGGGATTGTTTAAAGTTTTTTATAACTGGATTAAAATTCACCAAAAATGGCAGGAAACCACAATACTAATTTTAGACAAAGGTGCTGCCAAACTCTGGCAAAGTGGCACAGGAGTTTCCAGGCCACAAAACAGGCTGGGGGCACATCAAGGCTGTTCCCATCTTGGGCAATCTCACTCTTCCCATTAATTAAAAAAAGTGCATTAAAAAAGTGCATAATTTCCCATTAAAAAAAGTGCATAAAACAGTGAGGACATTTGTTTCGCAAATCTCATTGAAACAAATGTCCTCATTGTTTTATGCACTTCTAGAAGAATGAGATTGCCCAAGACGAGAACAGCCTTGATGTGCCCCCAGCCTCTTTAGAGATTCTGCTAATTTCTAGATTTGGAGCTTTGTTGGCGAGTTGGGGATGGGAAATGACTAGATTTGGAAATTTCCAGGCTTCACAGCTTCCTGGTTGAGTTTATTCTTATAAAATGAGTGTGGCAAAAAGCAGATTAACCATGTATGAGAAAACAATCTATTGGCCTGAAAAACGAACAACTTAGCAGCATTAAAAAAGAGGATCTGCAAAGCAAATTGCATGCACTGATAAAAATGCATAGAAAACATTTCCTCCCTCATGGGAGGAATAGCAAAGGGCCAGGCAAACAGAAAAACTGGACTCTTTCTCATTTAAAGGAACCTCACCCCACCAGGGTGGAAAGAGCTCATCGCCGCAGAGACCATATTGACCAGTTGGAACATGCAAATGGACTGACTAGAGCAGTGTTTCTCAACCAAGGCAACTCTAAGATGCATGGATTTCAACTCTCAAATTTTACAGCTAAAAAGCTAAAGTCAACAGCCAAAGTTTCCTTCAAAAAAACTTGAAAAACTTGACTTCAAAGAATGTATCCATATGGTTTTCTCAGCAATAGTAGGGAAATTATGCACTATAACTCTTTCCAGAAAACTCCCTGTCTAGACTATAATAAAAGATGGTTGCCCATCTTAAATACATAACTCTGGT
>JANHZU010011054.1:22436-35823 GCA_032468055.1 Acrochordus granulatus | reverse complement strand
CCACCCCCGGGGGGGGGGGGCCTGCGGCCTCCTGGCTGAGTTAAGCGCGCAATTGAGGTTGGTCAAGGGACCACCAAGAGATCTCCAGGACATATACTAGTTTGGGAAGACAAGGCAGCAACGGGAAGCCACTGAAGGTGACCCCACCAGGAGTCCAGTTTGCATGATCATAAAATCAGGAGCCTGGTCACTCATTGTGCCATTAAAACAACTTCTGAAAATGTGTTTTGACAGGTGACTGGGCTTTTTTATTGTGGTTATCATGGTCTAACATCAAGTTAACATTATAGTGGCACAGTAGTCGTCAGAAGAGCTGTACTGTATCTCCAATAAGGAAATAGACAAAGGAAACCAAGCCTTTACAATCATAGGAAGAATGTACCTCTGAACATTCATAACAGGGTCAGCTTTTGCTTTCTTTGCAAAAGAACACAAAGACCATGATTCTCCTGCCAACATGCAGAGTAAATATGAGCAAAACAAGCTGGGTCAGGGACCAGACCCACAGAAGTTAAAAGAGGCTTCTGGAATTGTGGCACAGAAGATGGGAATCTGCCCAATTGCCCTTCTTTGGTGGAACTTTTCATTAAATGGCAGCGCATCCCATTGAAATCCGATTTGTAGTCTCAGGTATGTTGTAAGGCTCCATGTATTCAACATCTTCAACTTACAGATAGGTAGAGTGTGTGTGAAACAGATACATATTATACATAAACAGCCATGTGCTTGTGTATAAGCTGCAGAGAACTTGGTTTTAAACTCCAAAAATTCCTTTGGAGCACATAGGAGCACACCCTTTAAAGCAATATATGTGTTGTAATCAAACATAAACAAATAGTTGTCATATTTCATATTTCAATTCTGTTTTCCAAAGCCTCTTCTGGTCAGAGAAAGAAGGACCCTATTTTTTGCAAAGCACCTTCCTGTTTTTTTCCGGGAGGTGGGTACATACTTCCCGTGTCTGGAAGAGAAGTCTTGAAATGGGCTTCAGAGGAAGAAAAACCTGAGATTAAGGGTGAAAAATGATTCCACCAAGGGGCCCTGTGTGCTGAAGGAGGATAAAGCATTCTAGGATTTGGCCTTCTGGAGAACATCAGAATTATCTTCTGGACTACAACGAGCTAGGTCCTGATGTGTGTTTCCCCCAGGTGGTGCTTCCAGTTTTGTGGAAAGATTTCCACAAATCCATCAAGTGGACTGCTCTGGGCTAGGTAGGAACAGTACCTTCAATTCTGCATTTTCTTAGAAAATACCAATTTTATATCTTGAATTTGTTTTCCCAAGTCCTTATTACAAGCTTCTTTTAGAACTTGAGAGTTCACTAACTCCTGCTCCAATAATTGTTTTATAAAATTCTATTTATTACTGTTACTTTAATATTTCTAAATATTGTAATCTTGACAAATTATTTTGATTTATGCTATTATTATATATGAAATAAGTAATACATATTACAATACATATTACTTTCTGACTTTTGATTCAGCTGATATGCTTTCTTTTTTCCAATATGATGAACCCTATGTAATAGCAGTAATTACTAAACCATGCTTCCTCTTCACATAAATTATGAAACCCACTCTTATGACTGGTTGATAATCACCATTGCAGCCTGATTTTTCCATAGTTTTGAAAACTATTTTTAAAGATACAATTAGATACAATTACCATTGTAAATATTTTAAAGCTGATTTTTTTATTTTTATTAATTTTTTGTTATTCTATTGTTATTACTTTATAGGAAACTCAAGGCAGCAAACATACCTACTACTTCTTCCTCCTCCTATTTTCCTCACAACAAAAACCTTGTGAGGTGGGTTGGGCTGAGAGAGAGGGATTGGCCCAAGATCCCCCAGCCAGCTTTCATGCCTAAGGCAGAACTAGAACTCATAGTCTCCTGCACTTTAACTACTACACCAAACTGGATCTTTATTCTTAATACTGAATAGTTTGTCAAAAATTGGAACCTACTAAGTAGCTACTTTTTAGATAATAATGGAAAGTGATGTCTCTTCTCCAAAGTCTAATTCTGTCAAATTCATCAGATGTTTGGCTGTGGAGAAATTTAACATTTAGGGAATTGCTTGTACTTCAAAAGGTGAGACAATTTCTACTGCATAATTTAGGAAAATGTGTAATCCAACATCTGGGCCTTTTTAATTAAATACCTAAAACACACAAGCTCACATTCTGAAAGGAAAGTTAAGGAGTGCATTTTACCAATATTTTTTATTCCTTCCTTTTGTTTCATTATCTAACTCTACGGAACTGAGAGTTTTAAAATAGGAAGCAATGCATAAACAAATATGAAACATTCATTAAAAGCTACTGAAGCTTACGAAAAATCATCATCTATATTTGCTAAGGGAATAAACTGAATCCATCTATCCAAAGCAAAATGAAAAAAAAAAATTATCTCAGGAGTCACCTGAATTTTGCAAAGGATTCCAAGAAGAGCAGCCAAAATGTCCCTGTACTTAGAAAGCTTCTTTAGAAGAAAAGGGCTCATAGAAAGATAACATTCCTAGAGAAAACTGACACTAAGACTAGCCAAGAATTTTTGTCATTTAAAGCAAGACTCTTAAACAGAAAAGCTTCATTTCATTATCAGTGCAGTTAATAAAATTATTGAGTGCTGATGTGCCCAATGTAGACTACCCTATTCAGCCTGAAAATAATCAAGCCATATCTTTTCCTTGGTATAACCTAAAGTCCCAATTCATACATTACACCTGTTTATGAAAAGAAAGATGGTTTAAAAAAATGGCCATATTTTTGGAGAATGTTTCATTCAATATAAAGATACAACTGTCCTGCTCAAACTAAACTATATTCCAGCACCCTGTTCTGGGACTCTTTTTGGTAAGGAGCAGGAAAACCCAGGGGAACCTTGGAGATGACCTGGGAGAAGCTGTCTAGAAGCCATTAGGACAACAACAGGTGCAAAAGAAGCATGGTGTCAAGCCTGGAGGGCATAGGAAAGTTTTATGTAGACACCTCATCGTTCCCCCATCAGCAGTCCCAGGGAAGGGAGGGGGAGGGGAAGGGAGGGACAGGCAGACTTGCAAGATTCTGCTATTTGATCCGATCTCAATAAAATTTAGTTCGTCATCCTGCAAGTCACATTCCTGATCTGATCTACCTTATAGGGCTGACAAAATCATGCTAAAAATAAGTATTTTTAGGGAACATATAAATTTTGCCTGCTGATAGACATTTTTTGTTCTCAGGCCTTTTAATAACAAATGTGTTACTTGGAAAAGGTGCTACCAGACTTCTGATTTGGGTTTAATTTTTTTTTTAAAAGTTGGCCTCGAAGAATTCTCTTTGAATGCTAGACATAGTGTGCTCCTCCTCCTCCTCACATGTATTTACTCACAAAGAAAGGACCAGCCTAGCACTTAACGTATTGAAGCTTCCTCTGCTGCATCTTCTCCTTAGCGAAGTCAGCAAGGAGCAGGAGCAGCTAGTCGGTCTCTTTGCCTTTGCTGTTTTCAGAGAGAAAATCATTTTATTCTGTTGAGTGACAACTTGCTATACAGTTTTCATGCCTTCCTCTGGAAGCTGAGATTTCAGCATCAATCACTGGGGAGACAGGATCAAAGCCTTGATCTGAATGCCATAGAAAAGGTCACATTATTCTTGACAGTATCGAAGATAAAACTACATAAAACATTTTCCTTTTTTAATTGAAGTTAATCCTTCATGCACAATTAATACTCAGTAAAATATGTCTGAGATATC
This sequence comes from Acrochordus granulatus, assembly GCA_032468055.1. Classification (NCBI taxonomy): domain Eukaryota; kingdom Metazoa; phylum Chordata; class Lepidosauria; order Squamata; family Acrochordidae; genus Acrochordus; species Acrochordus granulatus. The sequence continues at coordinate 32,079 of JANHZU010011054.1, read as the reverse complement.
ACCCCATCATATTTGAATTCAACTGCTTCTTTTGGACCAACACTGCAAAAGGTCACTGATATTATAGGAATCTTATTCCCGCTCCAAATTGAACTCCATCACATATTCTGGAAAAACAAAGGAAAAAAGTATAGACACAATATCCTCTTTTCCCAAATAGATTCAAAACATTTTGTTTCAGTCCTGTATTTCAAATAATTGCCAGAAAATAAAACTATGTGGTTCTTTTTGTACTGACCCAAGAGGCATCCCCAGGAAACAAACTCTTCTAAAAAAATGCATAAAGACTTATGGCAAGCTTCCACCAGTAAGCTGAACTTTCAGACTAATTACTGGGATACATCAAGGTCAGTTTCTCATCTGCACCTAATTCACACCAGCAGTTTCAGCCTCTAGTCTGCCTGCTTGCCCCAAAACAGAGTTGAAGACGGTTTTCAACTTAGATTGCAAATTTATAATTTCCAATGGTTTAACATAAACAAAAATATATTTTTTCTGTCTAAAGCACCTCAAAGGTCCAAGAAAAATCAGAATACATTTGCTAAAGGGTTTGATCTTCAGATCCAATTTTAATGCCATTGGTATACAGTGGGCTTATTTTGTCATTCTCTATTTCCCGAGCTATTAATTTTCATTCACCTTTCAACCCCAATCTATGGATGCTTCCTATAGATAGGAGACAAATGTGTCTACAGCTGTATTTTATCCATCTCTCTCATGTATCAAATGAACCCCTTTGTATATTATCCCATGAAGGAGTTGGGCAACTTATTCTATGTGCAGTAGCCCATGAAAATGGTTTGGAAACTGCTCAGAATGCACAAATCACATTAGGTTGCAATCCTAAATGGCACATTCATTCCTTTTTGAGAATGATGGAGTGTTCTTCATAATCACTGAGAACGCTCTGATTATCTCATATATAAGCCTACGGACTTAGTAATCTCAATAGATAATGACAAGATCAAAGTTATACTTTCTGTTGGAAGTTAAGCAGAATTTCTTGCTCCCGGTAGCACACTTCCTCTCCCATAAGAAAGGCTACTTCTGATGTTAGGTCAAATATAAAAGCATAACAACTAAAACTTTAGTTCCTTTTAGTCTAATGGCTGGGGTAAATCAAAGCATTCTGATCTAGAAACACCTCCTTTCAAGTTGAAAACAGCTGTTTTGACCATTCTAGAAGTGTTTGGATTCAAGTGTTTTCAACTTGAAATGGGTTAATGTCTCAAGCTTCAAACATGGTTGGATCAGAGGGCTTCAGATATGACCCTGAACCTAAAAATGCCAACCTACCTATCCCCACTTTGTACTCCCATCGGGATACAATAGTTGAGTTCTAATCGAGCAATGTTTCCAAGCCTCAGGACAATGCCAGCCCCATAAGACCACCGGATGCACTCGGCCAGTTTGCAAAGGTGAGCCTTCGGTCCTTCTCCTGAGAAGTAAAAGAAAGATAAATAGCAGAAAATGGCACAACCAATGCAGCTTACAGAGCAAAGATGTCACACGCACCAAACAAGAAGTATGCATAACTCCCTGCATTGCTGCATTTTGCACCAGCGAGAGCTTCTGAACAGCCCCAGGTAAAATGCACTGCAGCAGGTCAGTCCTTACCATAATTAAGGTTGCAGAGATTGCCAGCGTTGAGAAAAAAATGCATCCGAAAGAGATCTCCAAAACCTCCCTGACCTGGCCGAAAAGGAAGAGGTGTGTAGAGATGCAGACCCCCTGCCCAGTAAGCTTCTCCTCCAAGGTAATCACCTAAAACAACATAAAACATTTGTCTTATTTCAAATCCAAGACACATTTTCTTAAAGCAAAGATCCTTCTTCATCTGAAAGAAAATTTCACTATTACTCTGCAGGTCTTTGTCCCACAAGAAAATGCAATGAACTATTTCAGACAGGTTTGATAAATGCTTAGCAAACAGCAGTTACACATTGCTCTAAAATTACAGCCAATGGAAAATACTTAATTGCTAGGTAGGAAGTTGTAAAAAAAGCAGTAGCAGCATTCCTTATTTTATGAAAATGGAGCAGGTTAAAGTAGCTATTAAGGGCAGTCACTAAACAGGGCAGAATTCTAGTCAGAACTTACCAATAAAACACACAATCAATTCATTAAAATAGTAAAAACCAAAATCTAATCCCCAATATATTAATGACCTAAACACTGCTGGTTATAATTAATCCCACAGGCCTTAGAGTAGAGGCAAGTTTCTAACTGCTTCCAGAAAGCCTCTGAGAGTAGGGTCATCCTTGCAAGCTCTTCCAAAGTGGGGAATGAGGGGGATAATGCTACATAGAATGCTCACCCTGAGCCTGTCCCACCATCTTTCTTTGCAGGCAGCCCTAGTTGTTTGAGCAGGGTAAGCAAAAATTACTGGGGAAAGCCAAGCCCAAAGTTAGAGAGAATTTAGAGGCAGCAAACAAATGGAAACTGACTACAGGTAGTCCTCGACTTACAACCATTAAGTTAGTAACCGTTAAAAGTTACAGCAGCATTGAAAAAAGTGACTTATGACCAATCCTCACATTTATGACAATTGCAGCTTCCCCACAGTGATGTGATCAAAATTTCGGCATTTAGCAACCAACATTTATTTGCAACAGCTGCTACATCCCAGGGTTATGTGATCCCATTTGCAACCTTCCTAAATGACTTCTGTCAAGCAAAGTCAACGGGGGAAATTGGATTCACTTAACCACCCCATGATTCAGTTAATACTGCAGTGATTCGCTTAACTGTGGGAAAAAGGTCATAAAATTGGATGCAACTCACTTAACAACCACTTTGCTTTGCAACAGAAATTATGGTCCCAATTGTGGTCATAAGTTGAGGACTACCTACAGTAACCAGTTCAACTCTCATAGTATCAGCATGACATAGCATTATTCTAACTGACCATTCAGCCCATATGCTGACTTCTGGATCTGCTGAAGTTTCTGGGAAATTTTCAAGGGCAGCTTCATGTAAAGCAAATTACAATACTGTGATCTAGATGTTAGCAGGATGTGAATGACCATCTTCAGGGTATCCTGTTCCAGGTAACTTCACAACTGACATACCAAGTGAAGCTGTGCAAAAGCCATCCTAGTCACATCTTCACTTGATACAGGATCTGAGTCTGGGAGGAACTCCAATTGTGAGCCTCATCCAGAGCCAAAGATGGCACAGTCCTGAAATTAGTCAGCCTCTGAAACAACAGCAGCTCCATTTTGTTTGAGTTGGAACCTGTTTTCCCTATCCAGATCCTGGCAGACTTCAGATTGTGGCTTCCACTGCTTCTCCCAACAAGCCAATGTGGAGATTTACAGCTTAGAAGCAAAGCTGTTTGGATATTAACCAATCTTTCAGGAAGAGTTGCTTGATCTCTAACACAACTGCAAAGTAACTGCTTAAAGAAATCTGTACCTTCACTTTGAGGTCCAATACTGTACATACTGAATCCACGTACACTTGTGGGTCCACCAAGATAAAATCTAATGGAAAAAAAATTCAAGAACAGGGAAATATCTGCTCACTTGTTTATATTACATTCTGCCAAGCAAGTAACATTTTATATTGTAATCCACTTTATGTCTTCTTTGATATCAGTTCCAGTAATTTTGACATTTTGTTTCTGTTGTAACTTTGAATGGTTGCTAAGTGACTGGTTGTTAAGCAAAGACCACCTTTACACAATTTTATATAGAACCCACTTCTTTTACAAAGGAACAGGAAAATTACTTCTTACTCCAACATCTTACATGTTTTGGTTTAATTTCCAATAGCAATTCAGTTTTTAAAACTTCTCCAAACTCTCCTTCCATTTCTTCCTAGGCCAAAATATCTTCTTGAACAATAAAGGTAAAGATGACCCTGCCAGTCGTGACCAACTCTAGGGTGCAGTGCCCATCCCCATTTCCAAGTCAAAGAGCCAGTGTTTGTCCTGGGACGCTTCGGTGGTCATGTGGCCAGCATGACTAGATGCCACAGGTGCATGGACACTTACCTTCCCACCAGAAAGGGCAGTATCTATCTACTTGCGCTTGCATGCTTTTGAACCACTAAGTGGGCGGGGGCTGAGGCAGAACAGCAGGCACTCGCCCTGCTGCAATGCAATGCTGGGTCTTGAACTCGGGTGGCCGACTTTCTAGCCAGCAAGCTGAGCTCTTAACCACTTGCGCCACTGTGCCTCTATCTTGAACAATATCCAGGGAATAAAACTCTTAATTTTATTAACTCATCATCTTAACTGATAATGAGGCACATTTCTTAAGACTTCTTTTCTAAGGCATCTGTACCGAATTTTCTGAACTAACTTTTTACAAATATTCCTCATCAACACTTTTCCACCAAATTCCTGTCTCTGACTGCAACATCCCTTCCCTTTTTCTGGACACCATCTCTGTGCCATTTTTTATCCACTGAAGAATCAGATTAGCTTCTGTGGGACAGGATCACACCTGCCCAGGTCTCCTTTCACTGCAACAGTGCCCTGCAACAGGAGGGATTCACGGCTTCGGCAACAAGTTGACCAGAAACTAGCAGAGTACATGAAGACATGGCTGGGAGGGAGACAGTGGCAACAATATATCCTTTTTTGAGAAAAGGTGTGCTTCCATACAAAGCCCGTTTTTTCTGGCCAGGACTAGCAGGTCAGCAGCTGCCCTTGGCAAAAGTGACCATATCTGATCAGGCAGCTCTCATGTTTTCCATTTAAGCAGCCTTCGCATCCCAGCTAAATTGCTTTGGGAATGACTCATACCAGCTAGGTTTGGGAGCACAGAGAAAGAAAACAAGAGAGGGAGGCCTTTTGAAGGCAAGGTGGAGGGGCTCCTTTCACTGGGGCTGAGGCAAGAACCTCTGTTCCTGTAGCTATGGCGGTGGGAAAAATAATTGGTTGGTCTTCTTCAGTAAGTATAGAGACTGCTTCTGCTGACCAGGAATGACCCTTTTCCTTAATCAGTGGACATTTCAACAGCTCTGACTGCTATTGTGGACATCGTGGCATCTTCCATGATTAGGTAACACTGCCCACGTGCAAACTCCTACATTACACTAAGTAGAGGAATACATTTTATAGACTTCAACAGGATGAGTATATGAAATATGTCAAGAGAATTTACAAAATGTGCTATCTGCAATGATGGGGGACAAACATCCAAAGCAGGTCAAATACCCCAACATACCTGTCTGCAATACTAGACAGTTTGTCTCCGATGGGAACCAGCATTCCACCCCAGAGAGAAGCTGAGAGAACCTTCAGAGAAACAGAAAACTCTTAAATAAAAGCTAATTTATTACATTCAGAATATGTAAAAGTATAAAACATTTGATCAAACTGGCTTTTTTGCATTTCCCTGCACTTTTTTTTAAACAGATATTTTCATTTCAGAAAAGCATTCAAAAAAATTGGGACTACAAAAAATATCCGCATCTACACAGATTCTCTCTCCAAAGGCTCTTGCAGATCCTCCTGGGAAGATGGAGGCAGGAAGCTGAAGATTACTGAAGGCCACTTTCAAAGCATAAGCATACATTACTTTCTAGTCCATCCTATACACAGAATTGGTTTCAAATAGTTTCTTATTTCATGAAAATAACTGAGCTTTACCCCATGTAATCTCATCCCCAAACTTCCACTACAATATTACCAAATACTTGTGAAACTGCTATAAGCTTTAGAAGAGTTTGTTGTGTGGCAGGAAGCAGCTGCTGTCCAAGGAACCTGTGACTGAAATCTTCCTTATCTCACATTGACTCGTGACACACTCTAAGTAATGATATCTCTGCAGTTCTTCCTTTTGAAAGAACTTATTAGCATGAGTCAGTTTCTCAACCTTGGCCACTTGAGGATGGGTGGAATTCTGGGAGTTGAAGTCCATGCATCTTAAAGCAGCTAAAGTTGAGAAATGCTGGTGTAAGTATAAACTGATTTCACACTGACCTATTCATTCAATACTATACATTATGCATTGCAATATTTTTAAAAAATCAAAATTCTAGATTTGCTATGTGGTAACATTATAGAAGAATGCTGATCAGAAAGTCATTTCCTGTGAGGAACAATGAGTGAAAAAACTGGAGTGGAGGACTTACTGAATCCCATATGAGGCGCTTGTTTAACTGAAGTTCAAAATCCTCCTTCAAAAAACTCACATCACCACCAGTATATCCAGCCAGCTCCTGAAAAACAAAAGGATGTTTTGGGAGGAGGAATTCAGAGACACTTAACTGGGTTATTGTTTTTAAACCAATAAATGTGATACTGCTATAAATGAAAATGAACAGTTATTTCAAAAACTGCTGTATATGAAAGAACTAAAGCTAAACTAACCAACCTCCTTTCAGTGCAGCATCTCTGACAAAGTAAAGGAGAAACCACCAGTCATGTAGATCCTACAATTGATCATCAGACTGTCAGGAAGTTCCTCCTGATATCTAGTCTAAACCTTTGGTGGAGTTTTAATCTATGGCTTGTGGTCCTCTTTTGGCTTTTTCTTACCCTTTTAACCTTAACTTTTTCAAGTTATCTGAAGAGTTATTACATCCACCTTCAGGCTTCTCTTTTGAAGGGTAAACATGCCTAGTTCCACGGAAGGCTTGACTTCTAAACCTTTCTCTAAATTCCAATCTCTAAGTATCCTTTTTAGACTGTGGTACTCAGAACTGAAAACGGGACAAAATTACTTCCCAAAATCTGAATCCTGTGCCTCTCTTAATGCATCATAAGATAACATTGGCCCTTTTAGCAGCTGCATCACACTGCTGATTCATGTTTAATTTGTAATAATTGTAATAATAACAAGGATTCACAGATCCTCCTTTCAAAGACTACTGTCAGATTTGGTGAACTGGTTAAGGCATCAGGCTAGAAACTGGGAGATCATGAGTCTTAGTTCTACCAAAACACACCTTAGGCAAATCACTTTCTCTCGGCCCTTGGAAGGAGGCAATGGCAAATCACTTTTGAAATCTTGCCAAGAAAACTGCAAAGATTTGTCCAGCAGTCACCAGAAGTCAACAATGACTTGAAGACATACATACAAACCACCACCACCCCGATCAGATTTCCCAATTCTGTATTTGGGGTTTCCATTTTCCTATTCAGATGCAGAACTTTACTTTTCTTCATATGACTAGAAAACAGTTAGCAAAGCATTAATACCTGATTTATCTTCAGCAAAGCTCCTCGTTTAGGCAAAATTGAAGAGTTTCGAGAATCAATTATCATGGCATGCTGTAAAAAAGAAACAAAATATAAAGTTTTATAAGAATAAAAAATTCTTATTAGGAGGAGGAATTAAATGCTAACATTGCAGACTGAGAAAACTACTTGAATCTATTATTTATTTCATTGCTTCAAAAGGAAGAAATTGGATTTCTCTGGCAATTTTAAGTAAAACATATCCATAATTCTGCAGAACCAGTTGATCAGAATTTTTATTATGACAAGAATGGGCAACAGCATTAATTTCAGCACTAAATTTCAGCACTAAACAGTTCACATCACTTATTATATTAAACAGACACATTAGCAAATTGTATTACTTTAAAATTCATGTTCAAATTTTAAAAAATCTTACAGATACAGAACATTTGAGTGAATGTCCACTTTCTTCTCGCACAGAAAATGAGGCAGTTCTTGCAAGACAGCCCAGTTCTCTCCAGACGCCTTCCCATTTTAATGTGTGATTTGTCTTCCATATAGGAAACTTCGGAAGAAATAATTTCAAAATTTGTTATGAGGAAAATATTACCTATTTTCTGCATCTTCCATTTATTTGCTTATGAAGCTAATATGGAGCAGACTGAATTTATAGACTCAAGCATGGATTTGCATACACAAGGTGAATGTATGTTCACTGTATGATCAACAGTCAGCAAAATTATGAAAATATATTCAGCAGCAAAACGTTTGCTGATCATGTTTAATCTCTAACAGTGTTTCTCAACCTTGGCAACTTTAAGATGTATGGATTTTAATTTCCTTAGGAATAGCTATTTCTTATTCTACCTATCTCCATTTTTGCACTCAGAGCTGCTTTATAAGAATTTTAAAAAATACACTGTTTAATTCCAAATTTATTCCAAATATATCAAATTTTGACAAATAAGGTACTGGAACTTGGATGCTAACTGTCCACCTTGCAGTATCCTATGCGTGAGAGTGAGGGGACAAACAGTGGCAGCTGCTATGGTCCTTGAAGACTGCAAGTGGTGAATTTTGCTTAGAGCCTGCACTGGGCAGGGGGCCAAGAGATCCTTCTTCAGAGTTGAGCATTTTACCATAAACCCCACTGCACAAAAATGTTCCCCAAGTACTTCCCCAGTGCTTAATTCATAGAATTGGCAAGGGGGATATGACAAATTAAATGAAACGGGTATAGGTGAAGCATTTTGGGGAACATCTATTTTTGGTAGAATTGGATATACAAAAGATGTGGATTATAAGCCACAATAAGCCATAATGTGCAAATACATTATGGCTTAGTGTGATATATGATCTCAATTAGTGGATTTATTGACTTAACCACTGAAGATCTAGCAGAAACAATAAAATGCAGAAGATACTGCTAGTGTTTGATTTTTAATCTGAAACCTACAAACACTAATTTCATTAAAGACTGGGAACAAGGTGCAACCAGCTGGCCATTCTCTACTTCAAGGAGAAGATTGTTCAGCTGAGATGGACTACTAGACACTGTGAAATCACGTGCTAGCCTCCTGCCACCAGGACTGCTAATATGACTTCATTTACAAAGAGGAGATATCAGACAATTCTTGGAGCTCCCCCTAAAATGAAGGTGAGATGTTGAGATACAAGCCACAACTTGCTAATTTCAGGAAGATGTGCAAGTATAATAAACAACCAATGAGAAAATCAGCCATCATTGCCTAACCTCATATAATTTGTTGTAACAGAGCAGTAAAAAATGAGATTTTATCTATCATATCTCATACAATCTGAAACTCCCTGCAAGATTCTTTGCAATCTGGTAAAAGCTCAATGAAGGGAACTTGATGTAGGACAGGTAGAGGCAGGAAAGTCACCAAGGAAGGGTAGACATTAGGGCTGTGCAGCACCAAATTAGTCCTTCAAAGCCCATGGGAGCATAAATGTAGCATCTGCGCTCTGCTGGTTAAAAAGGCTGCATCTTTTCCCAAGATGAGAATCTCAGGAAAAAAAGGAGCTGTTTTAAGGATCGGCAGACAGGCATTTGTTACACTAACTCTAAATCATTTTTCTGAAATCCAGTCCAAAGCACAGTGCCATCCCAGTAGTCACCATTCTTCATCAACTAGTAGACATGTGGTGTTATTTTACCTACATTAACTTCAGTTGATATTCCTCTGTCAGTTTCACGAAGAGAACTCCAAGGAAATTGTCCAGTTACTTTGTACACATTGAGAGAAAAGCTAGAAACAAACAAGACAGAGTATAATGGGGAGAAAACCCTACAATAAAAATCCAACTGAACTGATGTGATGCAAGTCATAACAGTAGCTGGAACTGTCTGTATATTAGACAAGCATGACAGAGCAGGACAGCTCTGTTCCCATTTGCCTCTCTGAAGTTTTGTTGTTCAGTCGCGCAGTCGTGTCCGACTCTTCGCGACCCCATGGACTACATTACGCCAGGCCCCCCTGTCTT
>JANHZU010011047.1:239907-251059 GCA_032468055.1 Acrochordus granulatus | reverse complement strand
AAAGGCGAAACGTCTTCGACTTGAGAAAAATCCAGTCCAGATGCCTGTTTTTTAAACTTTGTTGCGATGCAATTACCTTGGACGAGTGAGAGTCTTCACAGACAAGAGCTACCTATTATTATTATTATATGCACAACAGTGTGAAATCACAACTACCAGTTCTTTAGCTGGTCTTGGTCTTCATGCACATCAAGTTCCCTTTGTTCATCACTCAGTCAACCAGATGTTTAAACTGGATTTGGCATTTTTGTCCACCTATTGAGTCCTTCCCAAGGACCTAGGATGTTCTTTGAAGTTGTTAAGGGTATTATTGCAGAATGTAAGCTGTTTCAAGTAATGCTGCCCTTTGCAATTGACTGATGATTAATTTGTCAATCCTGTGGTGTTCAAGTGGTGCTCCAGATGTCTTGGGATTGCACCCAAGGAGCCTATCACTATTGGTACCACCTTTGCTTTCTTTTGCCACAATTGTTCTATTTCTATTTGCAGGTCTTTGTACTTTGTGATTTTCTCCAGTTCTTTCTGTTCTATTCTGCTGTCTTCAGGTTCTGCCATTCTATTCTGCTGGTTCCCTATTATAATTATTCTCACTCAGTCAGCCAGATGTTTAGAGTGGGTTTGGCATTTTTGTCTACCTATCAACTCCTTTCCAAGGACCTAGGATAAGTCAATGCTGTTTTTTGATGTTGCTGAAGTAGCATTGCGGGATGTAAGCTGTTCCAAGTAATTCTACCGTTTGCAATTGACTGATGGTGAATTTGTCAATGCTGTTATTATTACTATTAACTCCTTTGGAGATTTTATTCAAAGTAAAACAGCTTTTTGTTTTAAATGATATTTTCTGGCACATCTAAGTAAATTTGCTAAAAATGATATGTTAAAATGATATTACTATAGCCTAACAAATGACAGATTAAACTAATTACATAAGCATTTACATCTACCAACACAGATGTAGAATTGGAATAGCTGGTAAATATAGCTTTTAGAAAGGATGTAGTACTACAAATGGGTGATTGGAATACCAACGATAAAATAATAGTGGAACTTGGAATGTAGGGATATTTTGATTGGGTAAACACATCACAGTGGCCTAGTGATTAAGACACCAGGTTTGTCAGATGGAAGGTCAGCAGCCTGAGTTCAAGACCCAGGTGTCACATAACAGGGTGAGCTCCTGTTATTCATCCCAGCTCCTGCCAACCTAGTAGTTTGAAAGCATGTCAGAATGCAAGTAGATAAATAGATATAATCTAAATTGGTGGGAAGGTAACAGCTTTCCATGCACCTTGGTGTATAGTCATGCCAGCTACCTGACCTTCAGACAACACAATGGCTTTTTGGCTGTGAAATGGAGATGAGCACCACCGGCAAGAATCGGACACTATTGAAAGAGGAAATCCTCTTAAACACAACACAGCAGGAACTAGACAAATGTATTTTTGTTTATTGCCAACATTTGTCCTAACAATGTAAATGCAGACCTAAACCTGAACATTATTGGATAGACAACATCCACATCCAATAATAGGAAAGGAAGTTGGATAAATTTCACCTAGTCAGATGGACATTTCCAGATTCATATTGTGGAACAGGCTATGAATAATTGATGGCAGATAAAAAGGTGAAAGTTACAAAGTAAAAAGAAGTTGATGTGCTAGAAAGATTTGTCTTGGAGGACACAGAATAAAAGATCAATATAAGAAACAGATTCAGTGTACTCAACTTAAGTGAAAGAAAACTTAAGGAGCAATAAAACAAATGTGGTAAAAGTGGAAATATGTACAGTATATTCCAAAAATGTCATAGAAGAAAAGCTCCAAGTGGCTTCCAGAACCAACTATTATAAAAACCAGAGACAGAGAGAAGATGAAAGCCTTGAGCTCTCAGAGTGATTTAGAGTGCCTGAATTTAGATCTTCAATTTCCAACAAGAAAGGAGAAGAAAATAACTTTTCATCCACAGAGGAAAACTACTGCAACAACAGAATATACATTTTAAAGGAACTTTATAGGTACAATTGAGTCCATTCAGAAATAATAACGGATGAGATACTATAAAGGCAAATATATTTGAAGAAAATGGAAACCCTACACTGAAGCTCTTTACAAATGGGATTACAGAGTGATAGAAACATTGTAGAGAAGGAACTTGTTAAGGAAATTACTCCATTAAAATGAAAGGTGAGAAGCAATTAATTGTCAAATAAAAAAGTACCAGTTACAAATGAACATTCAATTGCTTAAGTTTCAGGAAAAGAGGCAATTAAAGTGTTAAGAACTCTTTGTCAGGAAATATGGTCCAAGCTATGTAGAAAAGATACTGAAGAAAGGAGCTGCAGAAAAAAAAAATACAAATTACCAAGCTAATTCCTCATTTTGAAAAATTTTGCTCAGATCTTCCAAAGAAATATAGAGTCATATATAGGCAGAGGAATGCCAAATGAAATGGCCATTTGCAGAAAAGGCAAAGGAAGAGGAAATCTGGCGGAAAATGAATAGAACAAGAGAAGTGAAGAAGAATTTGACTGAAATGAAATGATGAAAGAAGAATATCAACTTGTCAAAATATTAAGGCTAATATGCTGCTGAGGATCTTTTATGGTGGAACAAGGAAGAATTTAGTATAGGGAAGAAGAGTGATTAAGAAAAGGAAACATATTGTTCCCATATATGTTTAATCAGTATAAAAATCTATTTTTAATTTATCTAATCTAGAACGGCAGATTGGGTGAAATGACAGCTGAACTCAAAATTAGAAATTTAAAGTATTGATCACTGCAGGTTAAACCACTTTGTTAGATGAAAATAAAGGCCTCATCAGGAAAATTAATTTTTAAACAGCATGTTTAGTGAATTCTCATTAAGGTTTTGGAAAAGAACAGAAGGTGGTTAGATAGTTTTGCTTTTTGGATTCAAGAGCAAAGAAATGAACAGAGTGCTGCAAAATAAAGATAAAATGAAGCCTTGAGAGGAAGCAGATGGCAGACTTACATAACTTATGTGGGATAAATATATTTTTGGGACAATAACTAGCCCATCTTGCTAGTCTGCCGGGTTTTTTATTTTGTTTTAATGGGGGGTTTATTTTTATTTTAAATGTTTTTAATATATTGTTTTTTTTTATCGTTGTTAGCCACCGAGAGTCTTTGGATTTTGGCGACATATAAATTTAATAAATAAATAAATAAAATAAACAACTTAAAGCAGAGTGGTTTTTTTGTAGGACTATGAAAGCCTGACATAGGAGTAAGAGAATGTCCTTATGATTATAATGATTCGCTAATAAGTAAATCCTGGAAGAACTTATGACTGCTTTCTCCCTTGAAAAGATGAAGCAGAAAATTTGCAAATTTTTGACAGGCAACATGAGCAGAAACCAGATAAGAAAAACTGTTGGGCCTGGAAAAGGATGACAGAGTTGAAAAAGGGAAGATACAGTATGAGGAAGGTGGATGAGATCAGGCATGTCATCAATCGAATGTTTTCAGAGGAGCTGAGATGGCCAAACGAGCTAGATCACAAAAAAGAACCTATGTCCAATTAACTAATTAATTCAGATTGGTTTTATACAACCAACAAAACTCTTTTAAACATTGAAATTAATAACATTTCTACAAGATTCCTGCTAGCGGATTACTGATTTGTTAATGATAAACACTGGTTTCTTTTCATGTTACTTTTCACTTCAAAACACTCAACTTACCTTTTCTCCTCAACATCAGAGACACTTCATTTCTTCCTGTACTTCTTTTGTCCTGATCCAAGAGATAACTTTGCTACTGTCATTGAAGAAACAGAAATATTAAGTATTGTTTAATTAAGAAACATCAATGTTCCCTAAACCAGGTACAAAAAGAATTAGCAGTGATCATGCTGATAACAATATCTCTAAAGATGGCTCATCTTTAGAAACTGATTTATAATTATCTCATAAACTTCAACAAGATGACATGATTATATGAAGGCACAGTGGTGCAGTCTAGAACCACTCTGGTGGTTTGAGCCGCAGCTCCACATGACGGGATGAGCTCCCGTCACTCGCCTCCAGCTCCTGCCCACTCAGCAGTTCGAAAACATATAAAAAGCGATTAGATAGATGGGTATTTCCTTTGGAGGGAAAATGCTGGCTGGTAACAATGGAGCAGTGAGTCGGTGCTGGACTTGCCCGTCCCAGGGGTGGAGCAGGAACCTCGAAGGATGCCCCGGATGTGATCATCACTGGCCAGCTGAATGGGGTGGGGTAAATAAAAGTAATGTATAATCTCTAATCTGTATAAGCTGCCAAGAGTCTTCAGAAATTGGCGGCACAGAAATGTGATGAATAAATAAATAAAAGCTCATTGATTCACTTACCATCTTTGTGTTTGGTAGGGCATTAAATAATTTATACCATGTTTTATCTTGGCATTAATTTAGAATGCAGTTCATTGTCAACAACTATACTGATAGGAAATGGGTGGAAAAATATGAAGGTATTATGGGGTAAGCTATTACTCTATTCTATGCTGCCTACTTCTGTAGGCTCTAACTTCCAAATTCTAATCCAAGTGAGGATAAATTTCTCCCAAAGTTAGTTACGCTTAATGTGAAAAGGTTGCAAGAACCCAACAAATAAAATGCAATCTTAGCATATTTAAAAGAATTAAGGGCTGATATTACTCATCTACAGGAGACTCATTTAATGGAACAGGATAAATGTCTATTAATGAAAGACTGGGTGAGACAGGTCTACCTCAACAAAAACTAAAAGCGTGGCTATTTTGGTCTGAAAGGGATTCCTAATTACAAGTTATTACTCATATGATCTAAATCCTATTATCACCTCTAGTCTACTCATAAATTTTAAAGTTATTGGACTTTAGAGAGAACACTCCAACACAAAAATTAAGTTTATTAAAAACAAAAAATGGCATTATTGAAGAACTGAGTCTTTCTGAGGGGTGAAAACTGAATGTTAATAGTGAAACAATATTGCTAATTGTTTGGACTACACTCTATGTCACCTTCTCCTACCTAGTAATCTTCAGATGTATTCAGATAACAACATTCTAGGTTACTAAATAAGCTATTATTCCATAGGAAATAATAAGAGTGCCCTAGATATGTTTGCAGTACTAATTCAGATTAAATGCTACAGCACAGAATGCTGGTCCAGTTGTAGTAGAATATTGCCTTAACTTTATTCTAGCTATTTTTCAGATGGCATCAAGGTCTTCAGATAATGCCATTATAAAAACACATGAAAGTGCCACACATTGAATCAGACTTCTAGTTTATATTTTCCATTCTAGAATATTTCATTTTATTTATTATTTTTACAAATAACTCAAAACATCTTCCTCCTCTTATTTTCCTTACAACAACAACCCTTTGAGGTGAGTTGGACTGAGAAAGAGTGACTGGCCCAAAGTCACCCGGCTAGCTTTCATGCCTAAGGCAGAACTAGAACTCATAGTCTCCTGGTGATTGGCCTAAAGCCACCCCACTAGCTTTCATGCCTGAGGTGGGACTAGAGCTTACAGTCTCCCTTTTTTTAGCCTGGTGTCTTAATACTAGACCAAACTGGCTCATAAATGGTAAAATACTTCCCTGATTTTAAATTAGCTGGTTTTCTCCCAAAGTACAATCTGTACATTGCATATTCTCTATTTATCCTTCTCATATTTTTTAACCTAGTATAGAGTGGCACAGAGGCACTGATTTCTTCTGCTCAATGCATTCATATATTCCTCCTCTCTGTGCCAATAGAGATTGTAATGGATTATTAAAATAGTACCCAAAGTGCCAAGACTGATTTTATGCCTGTACATATCATGGTTATATCCAGGTTATTTTTTAAAGGGTTCAACAGTTTGCAAATAGACTACCAAAACAATATTCTAAAAAGAATAGCTATCATGATGATGCATACCCCAAAATTAAGTTTTTCCATCCTTTTCAATACACTTAACTAAGGCAATTAAAATGATAGCAGGTGCATTGCACAATGTACTTTTTAAAAAAATTGGTTTGAGTTTTATGGTTTGTGCATATGTGTTGGCTTTGCAAACTGTATGAACCCAGCCCCTTTGGTTAGTTTATTATTCATTACATTGTGTAATCCCAGAACATGTGTTTATTTAGTATTAAGCTTTTTGAGTAAATACACTTTTTGATTGCTAACTATTGACCATGGAATTAAACCACTGGAAAGCCTTGTCCACAAACAGAATTCCATCTAGTGCATCAGTGTTTCTATTGTTTCCCACAAGAGAAACCCTGCAAGTTGGCAGGACTGGGTAACAAAACTGTCCCAAACTCACCCAACGAGTTTATGAGGTTGAATATGGAATAGAACCAAGATCTCCCCACAGCCACTCCATATCTTCAACAATTACACTTTCCCTGACTTTGTAAGCAGGTAATAACTAAATAACTGGGTATTATTAATTGGCCTTTTGGATAAAGGAGGAAGATGCAGTAATCTTTCCTTCAAATAAAAAATTGAATATGCTTGTAACCAGACAAGGAGAGAAGCAGGCTAAATTTTTTTAAGCCTAGTTTCGTGAAGAGAAAGGTACATGACGAACCTACAAAAACTGCTACTTTCAGTTTCAAAAGAGGCATCTTGTCATTAGTTTTTTATTATGAAATGTACTGGTGTAACCCCATAACCAGGTCTGTGATTCAGCATATTTTTAATGTAACCAGCTGAGAACTTGGAAAGTCATACAAGTTGCATAATTACTGCCATCACAAGAGTATTGAACTGGAGATCGTGGTTCAGATTTAAAGGATCCAGGTAAAGGGTTCAGGACCATGGAGAGCACTAATGCAACTGATGCATGGACAGGTTACTTCTAGTATTAGAGATTAATAACACTTGTTTTAGACTAAGGAATATGCATGAAAAACAGGTGTTTATTCAAATTAAATCAAATACAATTATTTCCTATGTATTCTTTTTCTGTCTGTCTCCTTCCTATCTGGTTGCTTTGAGGTTGCCTCTGGAAGTTCTGCCAAACGCTTGGAGACAGACACACGTGAATCTGGAGCTGTGGCTTGCGCAGACTACTTTTAATAACCAGCTCAGAAGAGTCTGCTTAGAAATCCTGTCATCTTAACTTCTATCACCAATGTAGAGTAGCCGGCATCCTTTTCATGGGGATTTTGCCTTCTCCATGCATATTGGAGGATGTTTCTTAGGGTCTCTTTTTCGAGTCAAGGAATTTGAGGTCCACTTTTTAAAGTCAGAAGGCAGTGGCCTCTTTGGGAGATGGATGGTTGACCTGAATGTTAGTTGTTTCTCATGGATGTCTGCTAATGTGGATCTCTTAAATTCTATGCATGTTTAGAAGTATTCCACTTAGGGCAATGTAAAATTAATTAATACTTGCAGCTTGCCATTTAAATCAAGTTATTCATTTTATTTATTAATTAAATTTATCTGCAGCCCAACTCACTACAAGTGACTCTATGCAGAAAAAGAAAAAACTGCAAATTATAATTCATCTTTGAGGTCTCCTTTATATTTATTTAGAATGGTAATATCCCTCAGCTATCACCTCTAAAGTCAGACCTGAGCAGCATTTAAAAAATGTTTTTAAATGTATCCTAAATTTGCAGAAGGTATTAATAGCACATTCCAGAGACAGATAATATTCAGTGAAACTATAAGTAGTCCCAACTACTTTTGGAATAAACCTGAAATACACTTTTTTCACACATTGTTAATTGAGAATTAAAGACATTTGAGATCGGGATGAGATGGGCAACCTCCATTCACCCTGATATTCCATCTTTTATCTCCCAAATGGTGAGATATGAGATATGCTGGGAGTCAGAGTTCAACAATATCTAAGGATCATAATTTCTCCATTGCTAAGCTCAGAACTAATGATATTGAAGTTTAGTTAGATTAGAATCAGCAGAAGTATTATAGAATAGAAGCAGAAGCATTGTAGTACGAAATTTCAAACATGGTTTATCTTCTCCCTGCTGTAGCTGCAAGCATGGAAAAAAGCATTAGTCTAGATTCTCCATTTTTTTAAAAAAAAAAGTTTATTGCAGTCATCGACCAGCACAAAGAACTGGTATTCAAATATTCAAAATATCTAAAACTAAATTGACGTGTCAGGATAGTTAAGAAAAGTACATACTGAAAAAAATGGTTAAAAGACTATTAAATGAAATATGTTAAAGGCTTCCTCACACTACAAATGTATAACTATAAGAAATTAAAATCAGCAATCTGTATAATATGTACTGTACTTAGAATAGCAGTATAAAATACAAATATATAGAAATACACATACATATAACAAATGAGTGTGTGTGTTTGTGTACTTTCATGCATAGACACAGTATGTAGCTATGTAATCCTCCTAAATCAGTTCAGTTATGAATATAAAAATGATGTTTATATTCATAACTGAATACAACCTCATTGCATTCTCAGACTGATTCGCCTTTGCAGCACTTTCTGGAATGAGCATGTGACGTGTTGTGGCTGCAAAGTCGTTCCAGTAGTGTCAGAAAGAACTGTATTCACTGTAACCTTCACTGTGAAAAGAAAGTAAAAGCCAAGTGTTCTGACTCCAGGATACATTTACAGAAATAAGGAACTATCCCCCCATCCCAAAATGACCAGAGATTTATGTCTCGATACTTCATTATAAAGATATTTTATTATAAAAATCGATCAAAAATCTGTTGAAAAAGAAAACTGACCTGCAAAGTTAGCAGCAGTCTCCACTTTCTTTTTTGGATTGCAACCTTATGACCCTTCATTTTTCATCTGTCTTCTCTCCTGGCAAATGGGAATACGCTGGGAAAAATCAATACAAGAGCAAATCAGAACTGTTGCCCAAGGGGTCATTATAGTTCAGTTGTAGTGGTCACTACAGAAGTCTAAAAGAATTCATCTTTATGTGAGGACTATCCCAGAACATTTTTAGAACATTGGCGTTGACTCTTCAAAAAGATGAGGTGAGAGTCTAAAGAATAATTATTTGCAAGTATCTGTCATCTCCGTTTTCCATTATTAATTGGACTTCTGAATATCAGCCAGGTGTATATGCCAAGACTGCTTGTCTGCAGCTTTGTGTAAAGTATTCTGAAGTGGAACCCATTTTATCAGCATCTTTTAAGGGACTGATGTGGTTAGAGGCTTTCAGAATACAAGCAAACAATTTGCTAAGATGCTCAAATTGTGGTTACAGCATCTGAGGCTTTCAGAAAAAGGATTCATTCCCTTGCTTAAAACACATGTGCACAGATAGTCCTACTTTGGCCCTCAAAATTAGAAGATCAAACAATTATTTTTTTTAAAAAATGAAACATTTCTCAAATATATATTCAACTTAGGTAACTGGCTAACACACCATATTGTGATGGAAAATGGAGCCAATAAAAGAAAGGATACTTGACTCCAGAAAATATATCTTCCATTGGATGCAGTTCTCCCACACATTGAGAGTGGCTGATGACAATGAGAACACACTGAGCTGCTGCCTGTCTCAGTTTTTTGAACTTGCCCACTTTAAGATGAGTGGACGTCAACTCCTAACCAGCATGTTGAGATGGGCAGCTGTATAAATTAAATGAATTAATCCTATTGTCAGGCTCCAAAAACCAAGAAAGACACATTATAATTCTTCCAAGCAGATGTCTTTATTATTCCTTTCCTATAGATAGAAACCTTGCCAAAATAAAGCAAATATTTGCACCATAAAACATGGAAACTGGTAGGGGAAGCCATCTTCACCCTCTTTCTCTCATGCAAACTATCTAAATGGCATTGTCTCTTGCTCCTTTGGAATGCATCCCCTGCCTCCTGGGAATCCAGACTTCATTCTATCACAACTACTCCCTTTCATGGAGCTTCCATGCACATAGTTGTAGAGACTGACATTCCTCATGCCTGGCAGGTGCACCCAAACGTCTAATTTATATTATTTTGTGTCAAGAACTAGAGATGAACATAAGCTCATTGAGACACTTATTTTAAAAAAACACTCCTTAGGCTTAAATAGTGCAACAACAACAAAAGAACACCCTTAATGTTAAGTCCCCCTATCTATTTTATTTGCAGTATCATTTTCATTAAAAGCAATTTTGTCTTGGGCATTGATACTTGCTCTTTTATGGCTTAGATGCTCAAAATAAAATACAACAGAAGGTTAAATGATTCCTCTCTTGCCATCTGTTGAGTTTTTGTTAAAGACAGAATACACAAATTGGTGTTCCACTCTGAGTTACGTGGACATTCTTCTGATCCTATGGTTTTTAAAACAATGGAAATACAGCTCTGATGGGCACTGATTCCAATGGAAATTTCAACCCTCCACCATGAGAAAAGTTTCAGGAGGAATTTATTAAAATTTTTCTTTGCTAGCACTGCAGTGATTGAGATTTAAATCATTTTTCTTATTAATTTAAAACTCAAACAAGAAAGGCAATAATTAATGTAAAATAACCAGATCATATTTTGAAAAATACATCAGTCAGACCTGGTTAGTACTGTACTTGTATAAGAGCCAGACAAGTAATCTCAAAGGTTTAGCTAAATAGTAAGTAAAAAAATCCATACAGAATAAAGACATAACAAACTACTTCCATAATATTGTCAAGAAAATAATATAGATGTGATAATAATAAATAAATATTAAACTTGTATGCACCTGACTGTCAGTGATTGTGGATGAAATCATCATAAATTTGCCAGGAATTGAACTGAACTTGAAGATGACTTATATAGTTTGACACTAGTTAGTCGCTTTTTAAAAGGTTTGTCATTACTCACAATGGAAGAATTGTTGGTGAAGATGATGGAACTTCACAGATGGCTAAATTAACATCTTTAATTATAGAAAAATACAATATATTTATAGCTGACTACAAATCCTTTATGGATTCTTTTGCAGAAAGAGAAAAAATCTACTTATGATTTGTAGTTTTGATTATTAGAAAAACTGGATAATATTGAAAAGTGAGTTTGATTGTAATCATAGTGTAAGAGTTAATATTGTAATTGTACTTAGATTTGCTGCAAAAAAAATTGGAAGTTACTTCCATTTCTTTGAAAGACTTTTTGCATCCTTCCTTCCTTCCTTCCTTCCTTCCTTCCTTCCTTCCTTCCTTCCTTCCTTCCTTCCTTCCTTCCTTCCTTC
>JANHZU010011047.1:227829-239807 GCA_032468055.1 Acrochordus granulatus | reverse complement strand
TCTTTCTTTCTTTCTTTCTTTCTTTCTTTCTTTCTTTCTTTCTTTCTTTCTTTCTTTCTTTCTTTCTTTCTTTCTACCTTCAAGCAAGTCATTTCTATAGTTCTTGGCTTATCCACCACAAGGCATGGGCATATTTTCAAAGGTTCCCAGGTCTTGTGGATCTGAAAGCTTTTAGCCTTTCAGTGCTCTGGTATGCATCTTGTTTAGGTAGACAGTCTCTCAAACTCGAAAATTAATAGCCCTTATTGGCAGAATGACTCAGGAAGCTGCTGCATTTCTAACAAGACAAGTTTGATTTATCTCATCTGCAGTAATTAAGGTTGCCTTTTCTTACTCCGTCTCCATTGCTGGAGAGATTTAAAAGCAACACAACTGCACTACCACGAAGAAGAAGTGAAGAAAAAGGTTGCTAGCTACAACATTTGATGTTGCATTTCCTTATTCATGCAGTCCCAGGCTATCATCAGCTCTTAGCATCTGGAACCTGCCAGGTAGACTTACAAATCTGTAGCTTGAAGCTGAAGCTGGTTTGCTTGTTTGAAGAACAAGCTAAAGTAGGTAACACCCAATGTTTCATTTGCACTATTAATCTTGAAAAACAGCAGCAGATTTCCTAAGAAATCTAGATTCAAATCAATCCCCAGTACATTTTCAGAATCTTTTTTTTTCCAGGTTATTAAACCTTTAGTTAGGCTGAAGGAAACAATTTTACTATACTGTAAAAGAAAAAAGAAAAGAAAAGGATCTCCAATATCAAGTAGATTGCTAGCCTTTTTATATGTTTTCACATTTGTTCTTCAGGTTTCTGTTCAGAGAAGTGACTCATGTCCTTCTCTGGAATACTTTGAAGTACACTGATGAAGTTTCATATTTTAACTGAAACTTTCCTGATTCACAGGAAGTCAAAGTGCAAAATTCAAGTTCTAAAAGTGGACTTTAAAAACCTGACTCCCTGGTCCTAGTACAATATCTTAAGGACTATATTACTCAGGTGAGAATTGGATCTTCCTTCCACAACCTGTGTAACCGCTGGACTAGGTCTCAGAACAAAGGATCAAACACCTGCAGAATAATAAATGGATCCTACTGAAAACAAAATCTAAATTTTAGATTTAAAGGTAACCAGAAGGAAATAACAATATTATCTTGCAGTCCTCATAGCCTGAACTTACTTGCTTTACTGTTTTTCCTTATTGCATCCTTGTCAGAAGAAGAATAGAATGTTTTCTGAATAATTAACCGATTCTGTTAGCACTGACTAGGACAGGGATTTACTAGAGTTTGTTTCCAAACCTGCCCATGAGAGAAGATTCCCTACAACTCCAGTGCAGATTCCCTAAAACTCCAAAAACAAATCAAGGATACCACATGTGTTGCTTTGATTTATAGAGCCAATAAATTAAATAATGTGACTCTACAATTAAGAAATATAAGAAATAAACAATACACTCCAAAGAACAACATAATATTAAAAATATATCCAAAATACAAAATGGCAACCAAACACAACAATAAAACAACCAGAAGGAACTGGATCCAAATGTCTGAGAGAAAAAGACATGTCTTCATAGCTTTCCTAAAAGTGACAAAAATTGGATATTAGGGGAGACTTTTTCAGGATCTAGGAATATCCATTAAAAAGGTACACTGTTCTAAGTCCCATGATACTTAAGAGATGAAAACTGGAGCTTGCCCAACGATATAAATTCTAAAAATTCTGTGTTGCCTTGGCCACAAACAAAAATACAAGCAAAAATGCTGGACCACTGGCAAATGTGCAGTTTCTGAAACAGAGTATTAGCCTTTTATTAGCAGACACACTTCTTTTTTATGATCAATCAAATAGTTATTTTTACTTTACTATCTTTTAAATTTAAGGGGAAAAGCTTATTTTTGCGAGTTGTTGGACTATGTTATCGCCGTAAGCTTACTTGGATGACTTGCTTTAGGGCTGTAATTGTATCTATTCTTAGAAACTTTCCCCCATTTTTTCTTAGTGTTTCCATTTGTTATTATATTTTAAGGGATTGTCTTAATATGTGGCTATATCAACACAATTAGTTACTGAATTTTGTGAGCTGGGAACTCTAAAACTGTCTTCCGAAATGTTTGTAGGAGCAAAAATGGTGTTCTCATAAAATACTGGCCACCATATCACTACTTGCTCCTGATCTGAAGTTTTGAATATGGCTTCCAAAAAATTCTGTTTTTTATGATTTGGGAAATACCCAGCTACCTAAGGAGTAATCATATTTACCCTTTTTTCGAATTTTTCTTAAAAAATACACCAAAATAAAAAACACCACATAACCCTCTAGAGTACAACGTTGTAAAATCATAGAGGGAAATATTTGGCATTATTTTTTGATTAACAGATAGAAATACCTTTTTCAAAAACATATAAATTGCACATACTACTTTTAGTAGTATGGTGATTATACCATTGGCCTGACATACAGAAAATCACTGGTTTGAAACTCGGTCAAAATGGGGCATGTTGTATATTTTCTGTAACTTATCTGTTTGGATTCAAGGTGTGGTAATTTACATGTATAAATTAGTTGTAGTTAATTCTATTTATAAACAATGAACATGAAACACAGTTAATTGTTCACTGGCTACATCCACTTTTTTGCCCAGCCACTTTTTCTAGTTCCTGAAAATTATCCCCCAATGATTCAGTTTTAATCTAGATTTGGCAAATCTTTAAAAACTTTTAACTTTAAAAGTTTATTTATTGTTAAATTAAATCCAACTTTAATCATCATTAAAAATCATTTCTTATATGGTGTTTTAACTGTTGTGCTCATTGCGTTTGACATCATTTCATGCTCAGCTTCCTAACTGATATGAAAATAGGTTGAACAGGGCGTATCTAAGTACAAAGGAACTCCTCTCATCCCTTTCTTTTTCACTGAAATCTGTTGATTTCTCAGTTCCTCTCTTTAAATACTGTTTTTAATAGGGAAAACAGTCAGTCTCTGATGGCATCAGCGTCATAAGTGAGGGGACTTCCAGAGAAGAAATGGCAGACTGAGCACAGCTCCAAAAAGTGGAGCCAATAACCACAAGGCACGAAGAGGCAGCAAGTAGACCAGCTCACTGGAATCCTTCTCCAGACTTGGAGGGGGTTTGAGATCAGCCACAAGGGCACCAGGCGGTTGCTTCTCACAAGGTAACTGCAAGGCACCAATATGGATGGATTTGGATCCATCCGGTGGATTTGGAGCTCTAGGAAAGTGAGGAAAGAGCCATCTTCTCCAAACTGCAGTCAGCACCTTTGAAAGAACATTAACTTTGCATACGACCATTTCTAATCATTTTTGGAAATTGCTTGTTAATTGCTTTTCCAGCTATTAGGAACCTTTGGTTCAATATGCTTTGCAGCAACAGGTTAGTTTCCTTTAAATCCTTAGTGAAACAGTTTTTAAACACAAGTTTAAGAACTTTACAAAAAAAAAAGAATAAACAGCCAATGACTGATTAAAACTTTAATTTTAGAAAGTTGTAAGTGGACTAAAGGTCCATTTTTTTCAAGATAAATTTGAAAACGATTTTGGAATTAATTATAAAGAATACTTCCCATTAGAAAACACTTTTGTTTTGAATTATTTGAAAAAATAAGACTGGACACAAGAAGGAACTAAAGATACAGTGAAAGGAGTAATATTAAGATTACACTCAGACTTGACTTGCAAATACAGAATGAAGCAAAATATTTTAACATTGGACATATTTATTAATTTGTGTTAGTTTTTATCTTTTTAACTGTAATTATTATTCTTGCCTTCAAGTCAGTCTTGACTCCTAGAAGCTAGCTAGGAATCTAGCTAGTCTCTGCAATTTTCTTGGTAAGATTTCAGACGTGGTTTGCAAATGCCTCTTTTTTAGGGACGAGAGGGACTGACTGGCCCAAGGTCACCCTGCTGGCTTTATGCCTAAACCTGGACTAGAAATCAGGGTCTCCCAGTTTCTAACATGGTGCTTTAACTGCTACACCAAACTGCTCTCAAAACCTTTTAGGATAGTAATAAAGAAGAAATATGTATATCCCACCATTCTTCATAAAATATTATTTTGTGCCACTGCATGCAGTGGATTGGAATATATTAAGAGCAACCATATAACCACTTTAAATCCTATCCCCACAAGCCCCTTTTCAGCCACATGAATGTGAGATGAGAACATTTTGAAGCCCATGGTGACTCTTTTCTAACACAAGCCAGCTCCTTATTGATGCGAGACTTTACAACCAGTAGTTTATAATAGGGCATCCTTCAGATTTCTTGGAACTGCAACCTCCATTATCCATTTTTATATCAGTTTGGTCTCACCGTAAAGATAAATGAAATGGTTTTCTAAACCTGTACTGTCTATTTTAGGAACACAGATTATATTTCCATTTTAATCAGGCCTTTGAGCCTTTTAAATAATTTGGCATGTAACTATATCTGAATATATTAACTACTTGGGGCTAGTCTGATCTCAGTGGGGGAAGGTTTGGATAGATCAATCAATAATTGATTTAATACTATTTTAGACATTTTGTATAGTCTCTAATCCCTTCAGCAGTTGCTTTTAATACATGATATGCTGCAATTATGCTTAGTGGTTTTATGTCTGGAGAAAATCAGAGAAGGAATCAAATGTGTTTGCATCTCAATCTAACTAAATGAACACTTAAATACAAAGATTTTTTTCCTGCAATCACATGGTTATAGAGTTAAAAAACAGGATAGATTTAAGATACTGCAACTTTCACTCTGGAAATGTCAATGTTGGTTTCAGGAATTTTTCTCCTTTATCGATTCACATATTACCCATGAACACAACAGCTAAAAAGCAGACTATCTTTAATATATAATCCAAACTAAACTTGTGTGCAAGCTTCACATTTTCATACTTGCTTGGATTGCCTCCAGCAGTGAAAAGAGATTCAGGAGAACATCAATTATGTATGTTTCTTCTATTATAAATGCAGATGAGAAAACAAATGTGAATTGCTCTCCTGCCTTTATGGAGGCTTCAGCCCTGTTCATGGGAATCTACCCAAAAAAGAACTGGAGCTATCTCTTCTCTTGAATTTTCTTTGCTGTCACCACCACAGACATATTCTGTAGCAGTGCAATGTCCGTATTTTAACTGAATCATTGCAAACTGAAAAAAGCTGCCCAATACACCAGACAGCCAAAATTCCATTCACAGCAGAAACTAAGCACATCTAAATTTCATTAAGATCCAACCATTTCTGAGAGTTTTGTTATAGCAGAAAATTGGCCACTTTTCCTGGAGATTGTGGTACATACCGGTTATTTAACAGAAAGCGCATTGGCGCCTGCTGGGAACAAACCAGATAATTTGATTAGTTTCGTCCTGCATGAATAATGACAGGGCATTTCAGGATGCATATGTGATAGTCTTAGTTTCAAGGTATGGATATATTCATGAGTACCCTTGGTTAATATCTCCCCATCAAGACCATTGAGGGCAAAATATCTAAGTGTGCTAGTGTAAGTTGCCTTCTATGTGACAGCATGAGGATAAGGAAAACACACAAACAAACTGAGGGTGATTAAAGGCAGGTAGTGATCTCTTATAGCAGAGTTATCAGGTGCTAATTCTACCCCTTTGTACATCAAGATCTAAAATTCCCTAGCTGACCCCTTTCTAGGCTTTATCTAGGTCTAACAAAGTGGGCCTGAAACCACACAAACTATGTCAGATGCTGTTTGATTCAACAACACAGGATTCTATCAATACAAGCTAAGCAAAATTCTCACCCTCTTATATTTAACCAGCGAAGCTTCCAACAGTTCTCATTAGGGACACATACAAGAAATGCATTTGCAGCTGAATGAGGGACCTGCGGCCTAGATCTTAAGAATTTACCCTGGACTGTTTCTAGGGTTGGGATGCCTTCACACAGACAACACTGTGATACAGGAAAAGACTAAGTGCTAATTGGATACACAAGTTAAAATGGAAATTGTGTGCCTGTTGATGAAATAATATGATCTCATAGGGTAGGGTGAAGGGTTTTTTTTTTTACTTCGGAAGATCTTTTAGGATGAAAATGTACTGGTGACTTAATGCAATTATGTTCTTTTGTTACTTATGAAAACCAGCAGTGCAATCCTAAGGAGCTGTAAAGAGGGTTCATGGACCATTGGCTGTCCACCTCTTTGCTTCTTTGAGAGAAGCAAACTACATAGTAATCATATTTATCTTATAATCAGTGTAGCTTCTCACAAGCATCATCTGCCAGCTGAAATGAGCTATTCCTTTAAGGTGCTGTTTAAATACAATATCCTTTTGTTTCTCCCAGCAGGGAAGCTGTTCAGCCCTGTGGTGTGGCCAAAAATGAAGCCACCAGAACTCTAACAGAAGGAGAAAGACTGCAAGATCTGGAACTTGTTGGTGTATTTTCCATTTGTGTTATTAATAAAATACCTTGAGTGTGCAAAATGAACGAAACTGATCCATCAAAGTGGAGCTAATTTTATTATAGATGAAAACTGATAGCCCAGGATGGCTATTTAACTTAAAGAAACATAATCATTTGCACAGGGAAAGGCCGAGGTAATCGTTCTGGCGCTATGATGGAGTTTTCAAGATTCTGAAAGCTTTTATTAATTTTTATTTCTCTTCACCTTTTCTTTTTAAATATCAGAGCACTTTGGTCTTTATGGAAAAAGTTATTTCTGGAATCACAGGCATAGTTACCAAAACGTTGCATCTTCCAAAATGGATTTTCCCAATTTGCAACATGATTGTGAAGAGGGCAGTTATGATAAGCATGGAAATCCAGGGAACAATTACATTTTTATGATCTCCATTTTTCCCTAAGAATAAGTCATACTTAACCAACTAAAGTCAGCCTCCAAGTGAGGTGAAGGTCTTCATAAAGACTTCCATCTTGATATTGTTGCCTAAACCTTCCAAAAGGATTTTAGCAATTTAACACTTCTTTAAGGGAAAAAAACCTCTTTTCTTTTTGGGCTGGACTTCCAGATAGACTCAACTGATGGGCAATAAGACAACTTAAAGCCTTCTTTTTTTACTCAATAAGGAATTCAGATGTATGTTAGGATAGGATTGTACCAAATTTCATAGAGAAAAAAGAGGGAGAGGAATACTCAGGAGTACTCCTTTTATTTTAAGGGGGAAAAGCAAATATTTTGAACATATTCATTTGCACAGGGAAAGGCCGAGGTAATCGTTCTGGCACTATGATGGAGTTTTTAATGAATTAATCAATTCATTAAAACTGAGTATCCTAAGTAGCAACACAACATAGAATATTTGTTGTTTAAGGAAGAAAGGAAAGAGATAAATGGTAAGAAATTGCAGACCTAGTGATTTGCAGACGTTGAGAAGGTACCAGGCAGCTTATAAGATTGTTGGATAGCTAAGAACATACCTGAAAATATCACAACCCTCTTTTACAGATTCTTTGTGCAATTGCCATTTGTTAGCCACTTTGGTTGAGAAGTGAAAGGAGTAAAATTATTAGCAAGAGAGGTGCAGCCCTGCTCATCATTTATTTAAAGTGAATTTTTATCCTTCCAGATTGGCAGAAGGAAATATAATTAATCTCCATATTGCTCCCTGGGAAGGTAACATGCAATACAAATTGACAATTCTGCAAATTTTGCAAATGTATAATATTTAGTAAAAATCTAAGACCCTTCTGGAGGCTTAGCAATAAGAATTATTTCAAGGCGTGCAAGCAATGCAATCTCTAGTCATCTGACTCAGGCAGGAAGCCAAGCTTACCAACCCAGTAAATCCTATGAAAGAGTTGCTGCAGTTAACCATTTTCTTGATCTTATGGATTTTCCAAGCTATTAATAAAATTAAATCTGCATTACCTTGGGGGAAATGACTGAAATATAACAAGGATCCATTTTGCAACAGAAAGAGAGAGCAGAACATGCATTTTATATATTATGAGCTTGACTTATGAACACAATTATGACCATAATTTCCATTGCTAAATAAGATGGTTGTTGAGTTGCACCTAATTTTATATTTTTTTTTGCTATCGTAAAGTAAATCACTACAGTTGTTAAGTGAATCATGCATTAAGTCATTAAGTAAATCTGCCCCCCTTGATTTTGCTTGTCGAAAACTGGCTAGAAAATTGCAAATGGAAATCATGTAACCCCAGGATCCCACAACTGATGTAAATATATACCAGTTGCCAAGTGCCCAAATTTTTGATCATGTGACCATGGGAATACTGCAGTGATCATAAGTGTGAGGACCAGTCATAAATCACTTCTTTCAGTGCCATTGTAATTTCAGATGGATTCTAAACAAATGTTGTAAATTGAAGATTATCTGTATTATGCATGCATGGGAACAGCACAGATGAATGCAGTGATTGCAAACCTATTTGAATGTTGCAGGGTACAATCATTTAATTCGAGGGATAAAGAGATGTGGCATTACTCCCTCTCTACAAAGAGAGATGAGACAGTGTTGAGATGAAAATGGGGAAAAATAACTTACTGTATCTTCTTGGTTCCCCAGCCCCCACAAAATGTTTCTGTAGTATGAGCTTTGGATTCAAGACAATGATAAAACAAGATTCCTGAGAGCAATTAAACAAGATTGTACTTTGCATTGCTTGCAAAAATGCTAAAAAAAACCTCTTGAGTTTCTTTAACCAATGATTTAATAGCTTTGGATTTAGTTAATGTTAATAGAGTTGAAAAGTTTCATTTCAAATATTCAGGTGAAGGCAGTTAAAAAAAGCTATTTAAAATCTGACTGCTTTAATTGATTCAATGCACCCATTCAGTTTAACAGATCATGGACTGTTATCCCTGTGCATGTACACACCACTTACCTATATGATACCACACTTTTTTAGTCTCATCACGTTTGGAGCAAGAACAATCTCTGCAATTTAGTTGATGCTCTCCTGGCATGATTACAAAGTGTATTTTTCTCTGTATCAGGATTATGGAATAAACTCGGAACTGGGACCCAGAAGTCAGGAATCTAAAGTCAAGGAATAAGATGAAGAGTTATAAGAGACAGATGAAAAGTCAACTAAAGTATCTGAGTAGAAGACAAAGCAGGAGCCAGATCCTGGAAACAAGCCAGATTTCAAAGAATGTAAAGGTTTCCTCTTTCAGTCATGTCTGACTCTAGGGGGCAGTGCACATCTCCATTTCATAGCTGAAGAGCTATGTCCAAAGACAGTTTTGTGGTCATGTGGCCAGCATGACTACACACCGAGGTGCATGGAGCACTGTTACCTTTCCCACAAAGGTGGTACCTATATATCAATTTGCATTTTTACATCATTTCAAACTGCTAGGTTGGCAGGAACTGGCTGAATAATGGGAGCTCACCCCTTTACATGGCACCTGGGTCTCAAACTCAGGCTGCTGACATTTTAGCCAATTTGCCCAGTGTCTGAACCACTAGGCTACCGTGCCCTGATTTCAAAGCTAAGCCTACAAGAGCAGAGGATATTCCAAGAAACATACTAGAAGACATTAGAATTGGCAAGATTCTGCTTGTCAAGAAAGAAATGACCCAATTCAGAATTCTGTAATTCTGAATTCCTACTCATCTGGAACAAACTCATGTTTAGCATGGGTGGCTAGAGTCATTCTCCCCATTCTAGAGACTGCTTGATTATCTATCTTGTCTGTGCTGCTCATAGCAGAGATAATGTGTACATATTGTAACTGCTAATTTCCAGCTTAACCATTCCTGACAGAATAAGAGACCTTTCTAACATTGATGGGCTGTGCCAAGCAGTAGCACATTGCAGCATATGAGATAGGTAGCCCGAGGTAAATATTTCCATCAAGGACTGCATTTTTTTTACAGGGGAATGGCAAAAATTCCAAATGTAATTGGTGGTGGTCATGGTGATAGGTGGTACATATTTGCTTCACTTGTTGTTCCTCCTCACTCAGGAACATATCAGAAGAACACATAGCTTTTGGGGGGCTTTTGAGATCATTCTGAGGCCCTAATATATTTTAGCTATCTTATTCTGTCTTGTACAGTATATGCTAGACAGATAACACATAGATTTTGGGAAGGGTTGAACTTACTACAGGATTGATATTTGTAATGGCAGACAAAGATTCCCTTCCATGCTTAGTTGTCCCTCTGATGATTTGTTTAAGGGGAAATAAAACTCCACATATGCTAATGTCATTTTCTAGAGCCAGGTATTAACAGCCACGATGGCCCAGGAGAGCTGCTTTATCATACTAAGAATAAACAAAATTACAGCAGTAATTAGAATGACAGCAACTATTTGCAGTGCAAAAGACAATGGAGAATTGCCACCCTAGCAAAGTTTGCTTTTCTCAACCAATAATGCATGTTTGCAGTTGATTAATGCGATGGTGCTTTTTGAAAATTTATTCTACCAACTATGCACAGAGGCTGTATGGTGCTACTATTATAAAGATGTAACAATGAGTATGTTCTTCTCTATGTTTTGTTTCCTGAATTTGAAGTCTACATTTTTCTTCTTGAATAGGAATGTAGAACTTGACCACAGATTTTATGAGAGCAGATTTGCTGATATCAGCATGAAATGGCCCTGTTAACATCAATCTTTCTTTGGTTAAAAAAAAACTATATATTTACAGATTTATGAGAGATAAACAGAACATATGTTTCTGAAATCTGGACACAAAAATGCAAACTTACAAATTAAAATGAACTTGCTTTGGGGAAAATGGACATAACAATCATGAAATGTGTATTAATGTGTTAGTTAGAACATTTACTTTGAAAACTGGGTGTACAAAGAAAAGTTATTTATGGCAAACCACTATAGCTCACAGATAAGAATGGATATGCATTTTCTTTCATAGATCTTTAAGAAATTTGTTAAAAATGTCAACAGACCTGGGCACTATTATGCATTTACAGAGAACAAGCTCACCAGATTTATGCTTATTCACATAAGCTAAATCAATCTGCTCCTCTGCAAGCATTTGTGATTGGAAAGACATTAGGCAGTAGTGGTGATTTAGTCACATTTTATGCGACTGATGCATCTAATATTGGATAGGTGGATATCTGCTGAGTGAGTGCTTGGTCCAATGTGGGTGAGAAATCTTGCAATCACTAGCAGTTTCCATTTTTGCAGCAATCCTCATTCAAACTACTCATCTTTATGCCAAGTATAAGGAACAGATCGCTCCCTTTTTATTGGTGCATTGGCTATCCTCTCTGAGACCAAAGGGTAAACTGGGCAGTTGAACTTCTTTTCACATTAAAAGAGGCAGGCAAAAATGGAACCAGCAGTGTACTCCAAGGACACTCCTTAATTCTCCAAGGTCTGGATTTGATTTCCTGTTGATTTAATCATGTTGAAGTGTTGCATCTGAATGATTGCCTCATCCTTGTCATCTTCATCTCCACCTTCTTTGTCTTTCTGGCAGATTCTTCTTCTTTAATAGTATTCATGTACATAAGTGTATGTGAGAGCCACTTTGGTGTAACGATTAAGGCAACAGGCTAGAAACCAGGAGACTGTGAGTTCTAGTTCCACCTTTGGCATGAACCCAGCTGGATGATTTTGGGCCAGCCACTTTCTCTCAGTTCTGGGAAGGAGGCAATGGCAAACCAATTCTGAAATCTTGCGAAGAAAATTCCAGGGTCATGTCCAGGCAGTCATCCAGAATCAACATTGACTCAAAGGTGCATGCACACACACAAATATACATATTTGTGTATAAATATAAATAAGAGGCATGGTGGCAGAAGCGGTTAAGAGCTCAACTTGCCAGCTGGAAGGTCGGTGGCCTGAATTCAAGACCTGGTGTTGCCATGCAGCAGGGTGAGCTCCTGCTGCTCCACCTCAGCTCCTGCCTACCCAGCAAATGCGAGTAGATAAATGGGTACCCCTTCTGGGGGAAGCCAGCTGGCAGCAAGGGGAGCAAGAATTGGCACTGGACCTGCCTGAGCTCGAGGGTGGAACAGGAGCC
>JANHZU010011047.1:184566-197342 GCA_032468055.1 Acrochordus granulatus | reverse complement strand
AACCAATCTGTCGTTCCATGTCCAGTTCTAACTGTTGCTTCTTGACCAGCATACAAGTTTCTCAGGACACAGGTAAGATGGTGATCTACAATATACACTGTGAAGTACAAAGAAGGTCTATCTTCATCCTCTTTCTCTTACACATGAAGTATCTGGGCTTGGTTACCTCTTACTCCTCTTGAATGCAGCCCCTCCTTTCTGGGCATCCACCTTTTCATTATGTTCCAGCACACCAACACAATCCTGTTTATCTTCCAGGATTGTGGAAGAAAACACTGTGGAAAGGTCACTTGTTAATATCCTATGTGTGTGAAACCCATATATAGATACACAGCTTCTCTGAAAGAAGAGACAAAGTGAATGAGTGCATATACCATGTTTAATCAAAGTTGACTGAATAATCCACAATTGACTGGGCTCATGCACACACTAAGACAAAAATAAAAGACTCAAATGAAGGTTGTGCAAACAAATGTGCAAACAAGTCTTAGTATTCTGTTTCAGAAAGAAAAAATTTGACCACATCTAAATATCTTAATGGGGAGTGGCACCTAACCAGCATTAATTAATCTTTAGAAGCTAAGCAAGATCAGACCCGATTAATATTGAGTTGTAAGATCAGCAGAAAATTTCAGGGTTGTAAGATGGACAAATTGATATTCCAGACAATCAGCACTGATAAATCAGTTCTGTACTGTTGCCAAGAAAACTCACAGACATGTGCATAAAATCTCCAGGGCTGGACTTGAAGGAGATGCTATTGAATTGCTACACAGATATATCACTTACTATTTTTTTCTTTTTATGTTGCACATTCCATAATGGTATACTCAATTATCCACACACATATTATTACAGCTTATTTCCACAGTTAGGTGTTCTTATTGCATGTGTAGTGCATTATGCACACCCAATAAAAGCAGAATTTAACAATGACTGGTGCTCAGAGCCTTGGGCCCAGAATTTCTGCAAGGACAATGAATACAAATTTGCTGTAGCAGAGCAAATGAATTAACAAAATGACTGGATTCCCCAAGCAATTTCCAGCTCCTGGTTTGCAAAGATTAGCTTAGTTTTTTGGTTTTTTTAAATCCCTGATGTTGTATCTTAGGTTACTCTTCTTCAAGGAGCAACCTCAAGTGGACTGGATAAATTTATCTTTATATGAGCTGTCTTTTTATTTCTTCCTCAGAAATTCACACTCTCTCCTCTTTATCCACTTCGATGGAGAGGAAATCAACCTTCCATCTGTCAGGGCTTCAATGATCTATACTAAATCAATACTCAGGCTCCCTTAGCATTAAAGCATCCCCCTCCTCCTCTTCCTTCCCATCTCATCATTCTGGAAGGAATAGCTAGTCCTTGTCAAGGAGAGCCACTCTGGCTAATTGGACTCCTGCTCTAAAATGCATCTGAGGCCCAGCAAAGTCAGATCTAATGGAAGGGCAAAGGTTAATGCATAAGTAGATGAGATTAACTCCATCTTAGAAAAGTGGATCAAGAGCTGGGTGGGAGATGGTTTTTCCCTTAATGAGGAGGAAATTGCCACCAGAAAACAAATGAAATTGCATTAAATAAGAGACGCTTCTGCTTTCAACGTTCTCACTTGATGTCTCTCAACATATGTCTTTGTCCTTTCAGTATTGTCCTTGATGAAGCTCTTGGGTAAATGTTTTGATGCTGACCCAGCTTTCCAGGCATCCCAGCTATGCCCTGCTCTGCTCTATATTCTTTTCTGACAGAGGAAAACTAAGCTAGTCTGCAAAGGGAAGTGACTTACTAATAAATACACTTTGTGATAACAAAGAGGAATGAGTCAAACCAAAATAAGAAGGATGATCTTCCCTACTTATATGCCCTGGTGTACCAGAAGAAAGATACTGAAAGGGTAAATAAATGACTGTATTTACCTGCATCAAGAGGGAGGAAAGAAATTCCCAATTCCTCATTCATTAATGCAAGAAAAAATGGGGAAAAGTAATCTATCTGTTCAGCAGAAGAATTAGGAAAGGCCAATGTACTTAATATGGAAGATGGTCAGAAAATTCTCTATCTCCATGCTAATTAAAAGAAAATGTAATTTTCTGATCTAGCCGATCCAAATCCTGCCACCAGGAAAGGACACTTTTGGCAACTTGCTAAATTTTGCAAAGCTGCATGTGCCCTTTGATATTTTCAGCATACTTTCTTCTATAATCACTGTTGTTTAGCATGATTGATTCTAAGCCGGCTGATCTTGGAAATCGGCAGAATATTGAAGATTCATCAAGGAAACCTCAGCACTATATTTTATTCAGCCATTTTTCTGCTTCAGGAAATTTCTACCTTCTTGTCCTTTCAACCACTTTGAATATATTACTGTACTGTCTTGGCTGTTTTCTGTTATTCAGCAAAGTATGGCAAAGTTCTTGGGCTCTTTTTTATGAATGGGGTGTTACTGAAATTAAACAGATGTTATTGCTTCTTGGTACTGCTAAGATATGCATGATCTTGGCACTTTGAGAATCCTACACAGTAACAAAAAGTGGCAATAATGATAACAAGATATCACTTCCATAATGGCTATAAAATTAATTGAGATGCCTGGCAAAGCATTGGGGTGGTTTAAATTTAACTTTAAATGATAGTTTACCAACAGAAGAACAAAGCTGAGGCTATCAGGCTCCACATATTTTCCTGCTTTTCATTTACAACTTTGAATCTATTACACTATGTTTAATCTTAAATAGAATTAGTGGAAATAAGCTCCCGTTTGAAATATGTTTATGAACTTGATTTGTTTTCATTAACCAACATTGATGTTAACTGAAATTTATGGTACAAATGAGCTTAGAAGATAATTTCCTCTTTATAGATGTATCTGAGGAAGAGAGGACAGAAGGGAAGCGAAAGGAACCAATGATGACATTAAACCATAATTAGCAGTATGTCCAGATGCAGACATTTCCCAGGTTCATGTAATACAGTTACAAAAAATGTGATTTGCCAGGGGCAGTCCTAGGAAGAGAATTCCATAATTATGGTACCACTATGATGAAGGTCCTACTCTGGGTCAAATCTCATATAGGACTTCAAGCAAAGCTTTCCCAATGAATGTGAATGGATGAGTCAGTGGGTAATGGGAAAGTTCTTGTTTAATTCCAGGGCTCCTAAAATCTTAAGTCATTGTGGACAAATCTTTGCATTGGATCAGGGACCTTACTGGCAATCTGCGCAATGCTTTAAGTCTCACTGTTCATATCCACCCCCTCCTTTTGCCATTTCATATCACAATCTGACACCTCTGCAGTGTAAATCACCGTATAAAGAAAAGTTTCTTCTCTGAGACTCTTCTTTGCTGCTATAACACTGACCCTTATAGTGTGGGAGTGCAGTAAATGATGGAGTTAAATTTTACATATTTCATTATGAATCAAAACATAAAACTCTACACCCACTTTCCCTCCCAATTAACTTGCACTTTATGGTTCCAGTGGGCTCTTCGGCTTAGAAACAGAGATGAGCACCACACCCTAGAGTCGGTCACAACTGACAGTGAAATCTTTACCCATTTTTATCATTCCTAGTTTGGACTTTTTGTTTATTTTATATTATTTAATTAATTAATGTACAGGCCATCCATCTCATGACTCTGGGTGGGTAACAAAACAGAACAGAAACAAGGAAAAGCAAGCAACATAAAAAGAAACAATAGTGCAAGAACACTCATAAATGCTCCTACCCATCCTAATCCAGGCCCCACGCTCAATAGCCAAGCCAGGTTTTTAGCACCTTGCAAAGGGAATATAATAATAATGAGGCGGAAGAAGAAGCTTTAATATGGTTATTGAGAATTTTTTGTCTTCGTTGAGAGAGATCTTAACAGATGTATCTCTGAAAAGAAACAGTTTGTTCCTCCAACTCTATGAATTTCTCTTAGGGAATCTCAAAAGATATATATTTATCCCATTTTAAAGAATTACCTTGGTACGGAGAACAATGTCCATTTATCATTGCTTCTGTCTCACCAGGACCCTGACAGATCTGTCCAGGTTGCCTAATTTTGTACTACTGTTTGTTGTATGCATCCTAGGACAAGAGACGGCTGAGCCAGGGGAAAGGTGAAAGGAGGAATTAGTCCAGATTCACTATGTAGCCACAAATGCTCTAAGCCCAACCTCTCCTGACTGATGTTGAACCTTAACTGGCACCATACAAGAGGCTGGCCATTTGTTGAGAAGGTTCTTGTATATAGGCTTTAGCAATAAATCATTTAATTGGAACCTTTAAGAGCAGACCCGTCTTTTTGCACCTGATACTACTTATGGTTAAAGTTCAGCACAAATTTTCATGATTGCCAGGCTGCCTGTATTAATTTACTATAATAATGTGTTTTATGTAATTGTATTGCGTGTATGTTTTTTTTAAGTTTTATTAATAATAATTACAGGTTTATGTATTTTATTGTTGTGCTTTCTAGCCTAAAACCTGCAATAAAGTTTTGGTAAAGATAATGATCCCATCTCTGCATCTTGGTTCATCTTACATTCACTATTGATTGAGCTGCAGGCAAAAATCATAAATAAGGTGACCAATCGACTTTTCTTTTCTGGCATAACTGGCCTCTCTCAATTTATTCCAGGCTGTGACAGGGTCTTTGTGACCTATCGGCCTCCGCTGGCACTCCTTGTCATTCATCAATCTGCTTCTTAGCCCAACTTAGGATGCTGAATGAAGAAGACACAGTACTTCTGGTTTTCATTTATATTCAGAAAGCACAATGGGGAATCTATTTGTCAACAGGCAAGAGAGGCAAACAAATGACAATGTGTATTTGATGACATCACCATACAAATGACTTTGGATACAAAGACATACATTAATTCAGAAGATTTTAAAGAATGACCGAAATCAGAGGCTTTTCCTTGAGGTCTAATGGACAGGCAGTTAGAAAAAAGTCATGGAATATTGTTTTGAACAAGATAACTGCAGTGAGTTTATTATATCCTCAGAAGTGGGAAGGTTCAACATTAATAATGGAATGGTTGGTGAAGATGATGATGATGATGATGATGATGGAGCTTCTAAAGAGGGCTAAATTGACTTATTTGATTAGAGAAAAGACAGTATCTATATTTACAGCTGTTTGGAGATGTCTTATAGATCTATGGCATGAAACAGAAAAAAAATGCAGTCATGGTTTGTAGTTTAATGGGTTAGAAAAAAAATAGATAATAGAAAAAAGTGAGCTTTTTGTGATCATAAATAACTTCGTAATCATATTTGAATATTCTGCAAAGGGCATCGGAATTTTTTTTTCTTTTTATTCTTTTTTTCTGCACTTTTGTTCTTCCTTTGCTCTCTTTATTCTCTATTAGTTTGTGTCATCAGGCAACGTTGGCTCTTCAGCTGTGAAACAGAGATTAGCAGAGCCCCCAAGAGTCAGACATGACTTAAAGGGGAAACCTTTACTTTTTACCTATAACAATGTCACACAAAGGACATGTTTGCGTCATTGGCATAATGACATCAGGATGGGTGTGTTATCATGTTGAAGTCATTGTGGTTTGCTAGAATGCTTTGGCTACTTTACTAAGGGATCAAGCAAGCCCTCAGAGCTTCATGGCTCATAGTTTCTCATAGCTTCAACTCCAAATTCACATGTTGTGGTAGTCTCATATGGCTACTTTTAACAAGGTCATAAACAGGAAGGAAGTGCTGATGTGCCCCCAAGCCCTATAGATTTGATCTGGGACAGTTTGCATGGTTTGAAGCATGGGCTCATTACTGATCTGTAGATCCTAATGTAGTTATCACTTTTAGAAGGATTGAAATCAAGCAATTGCATTTTCTTTAGGGCTCCATAGTTTTCTCCATCACACACACACACAAACATTACAAGACTCATTTTGGAAAGCTCATTTACTTTTAGAGAACAAGTAAGAAGATCCTTATCTCTATTTTTAGTCCAGAGATGGTGCCAAGCAAAGTTGTAAGTTATTGTAACATATGCATCTCTCTGCATATAGATGCAGTTGGAAGGAAGCAGAAGCAGGTACTACATAATCAACTTTGCCAACAATTTCTTGACAGTGTAGTGAGGAGATGTTATGAATTTCTCAGAGAAAAGGAGCAGATTAGCATTTAATATCCAGGAAGTAAGGATAAAGACTGCCTTAGAATAGATTTGAAGACTTCATAGGAAAGATAAGTATAAAATCCATCAGATGTGATGGATTTTAGATTGTGACTCATAACCTAATTTGTATAAATTTAAATAGTAGACATGGAGAAATGTACTCTGGATTCTCAGGAGAGAGGGGCTGCATTCCAAAGGGCCAAGAGGCAGTGAA
Source organism: Acrochordus granulatus (assembly GCA_032468055.1). Lineage (NCBI taxonomy): Eukaryota > Metazoa > Chordata > Lepidosauria > Squamata > Acrochordidae > Acrochordus > Acrochordus granulatus. The sequence goes on along the minus strand of JANHZU010011047.1, from coordinate 191,010 downwards.
GTTTAGATAGTTCAATTGGGAGAACGAGGGTCAAGATAACTCTGTCCTAGAACTTCTGAGTCTATCCTTAATGATGCAAGTAGCTGTTTTAGTTTGGCAAGATTTCTTTCTGCAGGAGAGGAACAATAAAGGAAACTTGTTAGGCGTGAAGGATCAGCTTAGTCTGTGCAGTTCTAACTAACTGATTTAATAATGTTACAAGGTCACAAGAATTCCTCCTAGTGTCCCCCCATACCTGCACTCCCTAAATAAGACTAAATGTCCTCAAAAGGGTTTGGATCTTTGGTACTACAAAGTTTTTGGTACTACTTCAGTCACTACAGCTTGTGTAGTGACTGAAGGCTGATCCCCCTCTTAACCACTGGTTCTGCCCTTTCTTCTCCCACAAAACTGTTTTGAAGTAAGTGTGCATGTCTTCTTGTTTTTAGGGGCTTGACGGTAACAGCAAATAATATTGAACTGGAAAGATTAGTAACATAGATATCTAGTCAAAAGCCAATATGGCATCAACATGACATCACATACAAGTATATCAATTCTCAACTCTGCAGATTCTCAGGATTGTTACTCTTTGTGTTTGCCTTTGGAAAAATTCCAGATGTCAAGGCGGTAACTTCCTTAAATTAGGTCCAATTGTGCTTCTACTGCATTTTTACCATACGTGAACTTTGTACCATAGAGCTGAGTTCATCAAATATATAAGATTATGTTAAACTGGTCTTTGACAATTTGTAGGTATTATATCCAAGTTATTTACTTAACATGTTGCATTAGGAGTTTAAAGAATAGTTCTTACAGCGTTGATCAACTGATCTCTTTCCAGTATGATCATCAGTAACCAAATTTATAAAAGTAGTCACTTGTAAAGCATTGAGCTTCCAGTAGTAGCCAAGTCAATTAATTCAAGTGGTCACCATACAGTAGTCTAGAATAAAGTGCAATTGAGTAATTTCTGATTCCGTGTGAAACAGCTGCTATTGCCTTAGTGTGTTGTATGAATTAAAGCTATAATAAGGTTTATTTATTTGAGCATAACATGTTGTGTGAATACCTTTGTCAACCCCAGGTTTAGCATTAACCCAGCCATGATGAATAAGCCCCTTCAGCAATTGCTTCCTTGTTTAAGCCTTTAGTTGAATAATTATATTAGTGGAAAAAAGATTGAGTGAGCTAAAAAGGACAAGGCCAGCTCTTGCCTTATTAAAGAATTTTGAAGCTGGAACAGGAAAAACTATGTCAGCAGGATGTACAAATGCCTTTTTTAAGCATTTATGATACAGTAGCAACAGAAGTAATATTTATTGAACAAAAATGAGTAAAGAGTGCACATTTAATCCTAGATTTGTTCTTCCTTCCAAAACTGTTGTTGAGTAAAAGAGACACAGTAATAAAACTAATGTTAATTTTGCTTTTTAGAAATAACTTTCTTAAATTTTCAAACAAGAAAGATAAAACCTGATAGAAAAGTAATATTTAGATTAAAGAACAAAGGAAAACAAAGAAAATATAAATAAGTACCTGTAACTTTCAATTTTCTTTTACAGCAGTTATAAATTAAACTCTTACTCTATGGTTACAGCATGCCTTCTATTTTTTCTATAATCTATCTTTTCTAATCATCAAATCTATACATCATATCATATTTTTCTGTTTCATGCAAAAAGTCTGTAAGGGTTTTCCAGTAACATGGAACTTAAATAGTTGTCAGAGTTTGTATATTTTTTTCTCTAATTATTTTTCAGAGTTCTCTGTAAAAGGTAAAGATTTCCCCTGCCAGTTATGTCCTATTCTAGGGTACAGTGCTTATCTCTGTTTCCTAACTGAAGACCCACAATCTCTTTGAAGATATAGTCATGTGGCTGGCATGACTATATGCTGAGGCACATGGATGCTGTTACCTTCCCAGCAAAGGTAGTACCTATTTATCTATTTGCATTTTTACATGCTTTCAAACCGCTAAGATGGTAGGAGCTAGGCAGACAACAGGAGCTCACCCCGTTATGCAGCAGCTCTTGGGTCTCAAACTTGACCTGATCTTCCAGCTGACAAGCCTAGTACCTTAACCACTCGTGCCACCATGCACGTTTTCAGAACTCTCTGGGATAGCTCTAAATCTCAGACATAATTCTTTCTCTCTCAATTCCAATAGAGCCAAATTATCCAGCTCTCTCTTCAACTCAGTACCTATAACTTCTATTTACTCTCCAAAATCTCTATCTTATCTTTGTTTTATATCTCCAGACATTTGATGTAGAAAACTGATATTGACAACTTTTGATGATCTAGTAATACAATTTGCCCTACCTTCCCACATCCTCTTCCTTACTCTTTCAACATTCCCCATATAGTTTTAGCCCTCTACACCAGTCTTCCCCAACCTTACCAAGTTGAATTTCCAGGAGATATAATTCAACATATATCAAGGGCATGAGATTAGAAAAAGTGCAATATTGCTGGGCTGGCTACTGTTAGTCCTTCAAGAAGACCCGAATGAGAAATCAGTGCCATGTATTCAGTACTACTTTTATTGTAACAACTATAGTAACAGAATCTTGCACATCTGAATGTGCTTTTCCCTCCCTCCTTTTATCTCTGTGTGAATTAGGCAGAGGTTTGTCTAATGTTTTCTCAAGTTACTTTCTTGGTCTAAGCTCAGGAGCCTTTCCTGACCATTGCTTCAGTAGCGACTTTTCCTGCTGTCCTTCAAAACCATTCCCTAGGCTCTCTACAACTACCAGCAACCATAGAATCACATGTAGCTTTTATTCTAATTGCAAAAGTCCTCTTCAGAAGGTTAGTTCAGAATTCTTGAAAACAGAAATGCCTTTCTTCGTAATCTGCTGCTTGAGAGAGAAAGAAAAGAGCATTAAGAGAGAGACAGAGGGAGAAAAGAGGTATTTCAGAGGAGTCTTACCTGTTTTTGACTCTTCTTCTTGCTATCCATGATTTCTTCCCCATGTACCATTATGTTTCCAACAGTTGATTCCATATTCATTTCCCATATAGAAAGAAACTTGCCTTGTGCCTCTTAATTCATATTTAGGTTTTAGAATGGAAGGTCAGTAGATCATATGATCATTTCCTGTAGAGTATTCTAAATATTAATGATGCAGAGATAGCTCGGAATTTGGCATTCAGCAAGATGGATTAAGTTCAAATACTAAATACACTGGCTGTTGGGCATGAAAGAACAGGCTTAGTCAGTGCAGTTCTAGCTAACAGATTTATTGATGTTACAAACTTACAAGAATTTCTCCAACTGTCCACCAAACACCTGCACTCCCAAGATAAAGCTAATGCTCCTCATTAGGGGTTGGACCTCTAGTGTTTGTGTATTTGTAGTGACTCAAGGATGATTCCCCTCTTCACCCCCAGCTCTGCCCTTCCTTCCCCCACACTGGCAGCTGAATTCACTTTTCATCTCCAAAGATCATTTCTAGAACTAATCACAAGAAAGCTATGATAAATTGCCATGGTCCAAGCATCATTAATAGATATCAGGCATAAGAAGTCTGGTTTTATATTCCTTTGATAATTATTCATTCTAAATGCCTTTTCTTTGTCTATATGTGAATTTACTTGTTATGCAAATGACTCCCTGAACCTATTCGCAAAATCTCACAAGGTCTGTTTGACTTAATTCATTTTAGACCTTTTGATGAGTCATCAGGTCATTTTAAATAAATTGTTCATGCCATGTTATTTTAGAAAGTGGTGAAAGGTGATCTTGTTCAGCATGGCACCACAATAATATTTATGGAGTTTAGATAACGGAACCCAGTGGCTTTTAAAAATATTTCTAAAGTTAGCAACTTTTCAAAGATACAACCCAGAGCTGCTGGATCACTATAATGCAGTGTCCATATTTTGCATACAAATACCTAAAGTGTCCATACTTTAAATGAAATATATAGTTATAGAACCAGAATTGGGGAAGAAATAATAAATTAGGGCTGTGAAAATATTTGAGTAATTTCATTTTAAAACAATTATTAAAAGAATAGACCTGGGTTCCTAAATTGAAGTTACTGTTCAGATTACAGAAGCAGACAATTTGAAATCAATTAATTTTGACTTCAAGCAAATCAGATGCTTTTCATGTAAGTGCAAATGCATCCTTAGCATCTGAATCAGTCTGAAACAAATCATCCTGATTCAGGCAATTGTTTTTGAATAAAAGTGGACATTCAAAATATATTGCATCCATTTTATTGAACTACTGATGCAAACTGTAGCAAGCTGACTGTGCAGATCAATACTATAAATTGGTTTTATATGTCCCCCTTTGGGGTACTATTTTGCTCTGAATGGTACCCCCTCCATTCTGGCTTCTGTGGTGCCATAGTGATCATAATAACAATCAGTGGTCAAATTACATGAGGATCAGTTGCAGATTCCTGAACCAAGATGTCTCACACATACAACCAAAAGACCTTCATAGACCCCATGATAACATTTTTCATGGAAATAAAAAAGGCCATACGATTGCTAGCCTTGCTAAATTTTCTTCTTTTGTGACTTAAATCTTCTAAACTACCAGACAGACTCTAGGTCATCAGTTTATTCAAAAGCAAACAATTATTTTCTCTCTCTATTGCAGAGAAATTGAATTATAAACTCAAGAGACATTCAGCAGTGAGGTAGTAGCAGAAAGTCAAAGTATCAGGACCACAATTTAGGTAAGCTGCCCCAAGGAAGTAAAGAAAAAAAAAAGTATAGTTAAATAAGGGCGATGAGATAATTCTTCAATTCTGTATCTTCTGTAAAAGGGCATGTTGTAGCAAAATACAGAGCAATGGAACTTGCCAAAAGGAACTGAGATGTGAAGAACAGCTAACCTATCTGGGTAAATAGAAAGAAAGATATTCTCCTCTTTTCCCAAACAAGCAAAATTTAAGACATTTCTTTTTGGAAGCCAAATATCTTTTAGAAATAAATGTACTTGTAAATAGATAAGTTTGCAAGGATGATGATGTTGTTCCCCTATCAAACCACTGATATGGGATAAAACTTGTTTTATCCCAAATTGTTGCTGGGTGGGTACATTAGATGGTCAGACGGATGGATGGATGGATGGAAGATGGACAGACAGACAGATAAGAGAGAGGGAGGGACTCTTACAGTTATCCAGCTGGCTTCTATGCCTAACCAAGGACTAGAAACTGGGTTTCCCCACTCTTAATCCGGAATCTTTACCTCAAGACCAAACTAGCTTTCCTTCATGCATATATGTAAATTTATATATACAGAAGTTGAAAAATAATTGTGAGAGAATTACTCATTTGGACTAATAACATCATCTTGAAAGAAGAACCATAGCAGGTCATGGTTTACATTAGTGTTTCTCAGCTTTGACAACTTAAAGATGTGTGGATACCAACTCCCAGAATTCCCCAGCATGTAACTGAAGTCCGCACATCTTCAAGTTGCCAAGATTGAGAAACATTGGTCTAGACTATTGTTTAGGTTGTGTCTAAACAGTGAGTACTAGTGCTAAAAGTACCAGAAGAAGATGGATGTAGCAGCACTAGATATTGGGAAAACTCAGTGTTTACATAAGAAAAAAAAGTGAAATGGGGAAAAATCCAGGAGGAACCCCTGAACCAAATATACTAAATGGTGACAGATTGTTTGTAGAATGTTTGAGTGAATATAATGTACTAGCATTTCTTATAATTAAGTGCAATGCAAGCAAAACAATAATAATCACAACACAGCATCACAGGGTGGGGTGATGGTGCAAATTGTATAATGTTGTGACATATTCTACATACAGGCAGGCTGAAATTTTCTGATGTTTCCTTCCTTGGAATTTTTGCTTACTTTTAATTAAATTTTGATTATTTTAGGCATATTATAGAATTGAAGGTTTTCTGCCTCTTAATAGGAAAAAACAATGCAACTGATATTTTTTTCCAAGGGGTTGGGAAGAACAAGCCTATTTTGGGGATTAAATAATTACGTCAAGGGTTGTTTTTATAAAACACTTACAGGTGATTTATTTCCTAAGCATAAATTATTTTTGATAGTTTCAAAATGAGCTGCTATGTCTTGTTTTAACAGTTCACATGAACTTTTTTTTCTTATTTTGTGTGCATGAATTTCTTAAAGTTCCTATAGTCCAATTTTTCTCCACCATAATTATTTTATGGTATTTAAAATAGTATTTAAAGAAATACTATTTCTTTAAAAGAGGCAGGAATTAAATTGCAAAATTTGGAGAAATACAAACTTGAAGAATAGTTGAGAGTTAGAACTAGATTTGAGAACGAGCCATTGTCCAGGCTGGTCTATTATAAAAAATAACACACAAATATCAACTATTCCAAAAATTTAGGGGCTCCCATCTCATTCATTCATTCATTCATTCATATCTCCTTCCTTCCTTCCTTCCTTCCTTCCTTCCTTCCTTCCTTCCTTCCTTCCTTCCTTCCTTCCTTACTT
>JANHZU010011047.1:160889-177252 GCA_032468055.1 Acrochordus granulatus | reverse complement strand
ATAGGATCAAGAGTGAGTTGAAAATGGATTTACAAAGACAGGCTACAAGGAGGCATGGAAATGATGTTACACTGGATATAGAAAAGAAACCAACCAATGTCTTAATAATTAAAATGGATATAAAAATAATAAACCAAGAGAGTGACCTGAATAATTTTCTTATATTGAATTTGCAAAAGAAACTTGTTAAAGTTTTTAAGAATCTCATGTAAAGGGACAAAGAAAAATTTTCCACAATATTATCTGAATGGACTAAAGGCTACGATTGTTAGAAAGAACGAATATAAAGTTGGTTTATTTGATCAAGTTTAAAATAGATATGTTGTTATTTCCGAGAACCCTTCATGGACTTTTGTTGACACCAGAACTTCAATGACTATACCTTATGGATTTGTTAATAGTGGTTAACTGGGTTTGTCAGCCGGAAGACTGGCAGCCCATCAGTTCAAGACCCAAGCGTGAAAGTGGTGAGCCTTTCACTGCCAACCAAGCAGTTCAAAAGCATGTAAAAATGAAAGTAGATAAATAGGTACTGCCTTTTGTGGGAAAGATAAAAAGATTCCATGTGCCTTGGTATATAGTCATGCTGGCCACATAACCACGGAACATCTTCGGATAAACACCGGCTCCCTCAGCTGTGAATCAGAGATGAGTACCACTCCCTGGAGCTGACCATGACTGGCAGAGGAAACCTTTATCTTTTTTAAGAGATGGGTATGGGAAGAAGAGATCATGTGTTGTATTTTAAAAGAGGTGATACGTTACTGTATTTATATTTGTTGTGATGAAAATGGAGTTACCTCTTTTTACGTTTCTTTTCTTTTTTACTATATTCTTATTCTTCTTTTCCATTTCCATTTCTACTTTTTTTCTTTTTTTCCTTTCTTTTTGGCACCTTCTATTCTTTTCTTCTATTCTTCAACCTTTTTTTAGTTTGTATGGATTTTAAATTACTATTAAATAAAACTTTTACTGACTACTTGATCAACTTTTTCAACTTGATGGTCTCCAGATCTGTTAATATACATTTTCCACACCAAGCAGTCAAAGAATTAAGAAAACAGCTATGATCATATGATCTAAGCTCACCTCTTTTTTACATGCACTACAAGTGCACTTCTTCCTTGATGGGGGATATAGTATGTACTGGAATGGAGGATACAATGTTCTTATATTGGATAGCATAAGAGTGGAGAAATATATTTTCAAACATTAATATCGCATGTGACTACATATGTATATCACAATTTAACTGCACAAAAGAATTTCTGGTCTTCAAAAAATGGCCCTGTAACTGTAATCTAATAGACTCTAATCCCTCCTATTCTATTCTATTCCCTCCTATTGATTGTTATATGTCCAAATTGATTGAAATGTACCACAAATGCAGAATCACACAATCTTGCCAATATTCCAAGGTGACATGGGTGTTAACTCCAAGAGAATTGTTACATTATACAATCCCTTGCATAGCAACTCTTAAGGTAGAGTGAAAGAGATGAAGGGATAATTAAACTGCATGAATATTGGAAGACAATCATGTAGAAGAAAGAGTTGGCTCATTCAAAGAGTGGAGGGAATTTTAAAGCTTCACCTTTTTGTAAGGACTTACCCAGGTTCTCAAAGAAACCTAAGTATAATCCCCAATGTCCTTGGGCACAAAACTCCCCACTGTGGGGGATTTTAGGAAATATCAAACTAAAAATACCTTCTTTTAAAAAAAAATAAATGCGCACAAAGGAAGCATATTTTAAGAGAATTTTTCCTCACCATACAAGAGAAAAAAATGTCCATATGGAATTCCATTTAATACATCTGAAGATTGGGAAGGTTTTTAAAAGTCATAGGAAAATGAAACCAAAATAATTTCTTCTAAATCAGGTTGGATCCATTTTAGGAGTCCATTCATACACATCTCTATTCAAGTAGACCCTTCTGGGTTTAGTGGATCTGATTTTCAAGATGTGAGACTGCAGAACTCTTCATGGTTAAAATAGCTTCAGAGAAATCAGTAGAACCTGATCATAATTAACTTTGGCCTTAATGATTTCAGTAGGCTTCCTCTAAATAATGGCTTATTAAACTTAGTGAAGTTTAATAAGCTATTATTTAGGACTTACATTATTACTAGTACTTAGTAATAGTAAAGTAGAAAATATCCTTGAACTTCAAGAAATATTTTCTGCAAATCTCCACAAAGTTTTTTAAATCCCATTATAGCCAATGGAATATCTGCAGCAAACTGTATACAAAATGGGAGAGATGAGATGAAACAGAATGGAGAATAGACACAGTCAGCCAATTTATTTGAACCTACACATCACCTTCACTGAAATGTGGGAAGTGGAAATATTTGTCCATTCATATGCCAGAATTCTTGAGAATTAAATCTTTGGAAATGGATGTCTGATTATTCTTTTCCATTGAAATAGGTTCAATTGAACACATACTTTATTAATAAATAATAATTAACTTATTTGAAAACAGGTTTATTGCCCTCAGAAACATCACTCTGAAGAAGGAAGAGTAGAAAAAGCAAGCAGTGATACTTTCAAATAATGCATTTTTTAAAAGAGAGATGGAATGCCAGAACAATTGCACTGAAATCATTAGACAAGAAAAGGCTTCCATGTTGCAGATATTAATTAAATAAAACCATGTTGGATAAGCATTATGTAATGAGTAAGATGTATGTATGTTGAGGAATACATACCTCAGAATAGTCGACGAAAAAAAGAGATTAGAATTATGTCCTCTGTAATCTACTACAATATTAAGGTTACACCCCCTTTTGCTATACAATATTTCTTCTGCATCAATAGAGTAACTAATATTCTCGTGGATACAAATCCATTATTCAAAATCATGAGTAGTCTAATTACATAAAACAATTTAGACATAAACCAAAAGCTAATTGCAACATGTCTTTAAAAAAAAGAACCACACAGCTGCATTAATCAACCAGGAAATCAAAAGTATCTTGCTTTATGTCACATGAATTAATATTATAAGCTTAGTAAGCCTAAAATTAATACTCACTAATTTGTTTTGGGGGAGGGGTGTATTTATCATGAAATTCAATCTACTTTACTTCTGATTGGATGATGATGATGATTGAAAAACTTTTTCTTAACAAAAATTCATTCCTATACATTTTCATTTAGAACTAAGTGGAAGTTACACTATCATAAACATGCAAACAGTACCTGTCCTATCCCAAATAATTTGTGCTTACACCAGGGTAAATACCATAAACTTTAATAGGATGGGACTGCCAGCTGACACAACATTATGGTTTTATCTTCTGTGTCATGATAGAAAAAGAAAGAGAAAGAGACAAGTTAAAGAGTTAAGTTTTTCCACTTGGTGCTAGAACAAGACACTTTTCTACTGAGAGCAAAATTCAGATTATCAGAGACAGTTCTTTGCTTTACATATTTAACAGTTCAAGAAATCTTGCTACATGCCCTGTATCAAAATTTCTGCCTCTGCTTGTTCTTCTTGTTCTTCCCTGAGTAGCCTTAAGGAGGTGGGTTTCCCTGCTGTAATTCAAAATTAGTGTGAAAAGATGCTGAACTTTTAATGAATGTAAAAAGCTCAGTGTTCTGTGATTTTTTAAAAAATGTCTGGTTACACACAGTCAGGACATTAAACAAGATGTCTAAATGTGAAGAGGTATCTCAGAAAACATCCCAGTGTCTCCTGCCCCAGTTTTCTACAATGACTGCAGTGCTGCAGTTCTATGGCAATACCAAATGAGCCAGACGTCTGATGGCTTTGTCCATGGCTTTCAAAGTTGTCTGTTGCCCTTCCAACTTTGAGATAGGATGAGAAATGACACCATAAAGCAAAAAATAATATTCTGTAACTTTGCATCAAGCAAAAATGGAATGGGAAATTAGCAAAGTTCACAGTCATATGGCAGATTTATTGGCTGAATTAACCCTGGAATCGAAGTTTGAAAAATGCTGCATTCTGGTGTACACTTTGTTGGGAGTGACACTCCTTGTATGCAGTAGTACTTCACAAAAAAATCACCTAAAATGTTTCAACATGTGAAACAGTTTCTATTTTGAGTCTTTTGCATTTTAACAGAGCTTTTTAATTTGTTTAAAGATAGTAATATCCAACTTTTCCTAGAACAGGCTTATGTTTAGATTGTCACTGATTTTTTATAACTCTGACAAATGATTCCATCAAATGCAAAGGAGTGACTCTCAAACAAATGGATGCAGATCGTTGCCTAACCTATTACAAATTTCAAGTGCAGCAGACAACTTCTAAAAAAAAAACCTAGTTCCCACCTTTAGTGGAATTTATTATCAGAGGAACCATGGATAAAATTTCCAGTTCAAATGGGAGAAGGTGTTTGTTTAACACTAAGAAATGTGGACAGGTGAGTGATGCATAGATAGCACGAACTGACAGGTGGGGACAAATATATAAATGATTCAGCATCACTTAAAGTATTATTACTCTTGCAGATGTGCTGGGTTTCCAATTATTCCTTTTCTCCCCTTCTCATGACACTCTAGTCCCCTGAATGATTTGTGTTATCATAAAGCAGCCACTCCTTTTGAATTCCCCTCCCCCAACATACAGGTTGTCTGACCTTTCAGTGTCAAGTCCTTGAGAAACAACACCTTTACTGTCGGGAATTCCTTTTAAAGCTTTTTTCTAAAAGTCTATTGTGGGGTTCAGGAAAAAGAGAAATCATCACTGGGACTCCGGAAGACTCCAACGGTCTTGTCTCCTGCTCTCTGCTGCGCTGCATTGCAGATGGAAAAGTAACTCCAGACATGCAGATCCTCGCAGACACGCGGAAAACGCTCGGTTTCACTCGGAACTCGGTTCAGAGGCCCGAAATCACGCCTTTTCACACGCACCGCGGAAACGCGATGGCTTGATTCGCCTCCTGGATTGCATTCGGCCGGCGCGCAGTCCTCTCTTCTTGCGGAACTAGCCTTGGTGCTGAAACCGCCATGGCTGCCCCAAGCGAGACCCACACGAGGCACCTGAACCCGTCCGAGCCAGAAATTCCCCAAACCTAAGAGAAAAGACCTGCTTGCCAGGGCGCTCTCCTAGGGAGGGGGTGCAGCTGCAGCGACTCCCCATGCCGTCACCCCCCTTTCAATCCCGCCACCTCTAACGCATTCGGAGAGGGGAGGCAATGAACTGGGCCGGCTGCTCCCTAGACCTCCGCCGCAGTAGCGGCGTCTATGGGAAAACGAGGGGGGAGGGGAGACAGAGAAAGGTAGAAGAAGGAGAAGAATCAAAGGAATAAATGTGGATAATCATCATCATATTAAAGCTATAGGAAGAGAGATGGAAGAGGAAGACTTGGTTATGAACGCAGTCCTGTGCATTCTTGGTATCATAAAGCATAAAGCCCCGAAACTTTGGAAGGAAGATCCCTTCGAACTGCCCTGTGAATTAAGTTAAAAAACTTAAATCCGTTCAAGAGATCCAAGGAGGGGGGAGAAAAATACGGGCCGAAGGATAAAGGAAAAGGATTACGAATGGAATGGAAGAAATAGATAACTGGAACTGGGCTGAAATTCTTAACCGGCGAAAAAGCGAGAGGGGAAAGGCGTGGCTTGACCGCGAAGGGTGGGACTTCGGGGCCCTTGGCCGCGCCTCCTCGGCGCGCGCGATGCCGGCCGGCCCGCCCCCTTAGGAGACAATGTGCGGCTCCGGTATATAAGGCGCTGCTCACCGGAGTCGTCCGCTGCCGGGAATCCCGCCCCAGGCACCCCTCTCAAGTCTTCCAGGATGAGCTACGCGTTGGAGCCGCTCAGTAACCCGTCTTACCGGCGGGTGGCCGAGAGCCGGACCACCTTCAGCCGGGCCAGCGCGTCGCCGTCGAGCGGCTTCCGTTCCCAGTCGTGGTCGCGGAGCTCGCCCAGCCCGGCCTCGTCCACTTACAAGCGCAATGTGGGCCCGGTGCGGACTTCCTACGGCTCGACGGTGCTGAGTTCCACCGAGAGCCTTGAGCTGAGCCAGTCGTCGCTCTTCAACGGCGGCGGCGGAGGCGGCGGAGGCGGAGCCGGAGCCGTGGACCTGAAACTGACCCGCTCTAACGAGAAGGAGCAGCTGCAGGGGCTGAACGACCGATTTGCGGGCTACATCGAGAAAGTGCACTCGCTGGAACAGCAGAACAAGGAGCTGGAGGCCGAGCTGGCCGCCCTGCGGCAGAAGCAGGTGGGCCGTTCGCAACTGGGCGTAGCCCTGGAGCAGGAGCTGCGCGAGCTTCGCCTTGCCCTGGAGCAGGTCAACCACGAGAAGGCGGCGCTGCAGCTCGACTCGGAGCACTTGGAGGAAGACATCCAGCGCCTGAAGGAGCGCTTCGAGGATGAGGCGCGCCTCCGCGAGGACGCCGACGCCATCACCCGCGCCCTGAGGAAGGATATCGAAGAGGCGTCCCTAGTGAAGGTCGAGCTGGACAAGAAGGTGCAATCGCTGCTGGACGAGGTAGCCTTCCTGCGTGGCAATCATGAGGAAGAGGTGGCCGATCTGCTGGCCCAGATCCAGGCCTCGCACGTCTCCGTCGAGCGCAAGGACTACTTGAAGACCGACCTCTCGGCGGCCCTCAAGGAGATCCGCTCCCAGCTCGAGTGCCACTCCGATCAGAACATGCTCCAGGCAGAGGAATGGTTCAAGTGCCGCTACGCCAAGCTCACCGAGGCTGCCGAGCAGAACAAGGAAGCCATCCGCTCGGCCAAGGAAGAGATCTCCGAGTACCGGCGGCAGCTCCAGGCCAAGAGCATCGAACTGGAGTCCGTCCGCGGGACTAAGGAGTCCTTGGAGCGCCAGCTGAACGACATTGAGGAACGCCACAACCACGATCTCTCCACTTATCAAGTAAGCCGAGGGCTCAGTTGAAAGATCTCCGGGGACACTTCCTGGATAAGATTCTTTGGAGCGTGGATTGCAGAGAGGAGGGGGAATGAAGAAGGAGGGACCTCCTACTCATATGTGCGAAGTGAAGACTATATCAAAAGGGTGTGCCCGAGGGAGGGGACTGAACTGGGAAGTGAAAACTCAAGAGCCCCTCCCCTCACCAACTGGAGGGGAAGAAAGACCCTGTCAGCTCTAAGATTAACGATGACACTATGGAAAAGGGTAATGGTGGGAGGATGACACAAAGGACTGGTGAAACTCCCATCCCATGAGAAAGTGGAATTAACATCCAAGGGGGCTTTCAGCTTTAACATTCTGGCTTTGAGGGTGGAATAGGGTAGGGAGAGACCAACCCCCACAACCAAATGGAGAAGGATTTTACCAGCTTTCAGATATAATGCAACTGGGAGGGGCAGGTGATGAAGAGGAGGGGGTCAAGCTCTCACCACCATAAGCTCATTCATCCCTACTAAATGTGAGAGGACCTGTGATGCACCAATTGCAAACTGGGCTTAAAGAGAAGGCAGCAGTCTAAGAATAGAATCAATAAGTTATAGCTCCAGGGGAAATCCATTTAAGTTGGGAGTGACCAGACACATTTCTTATGTTTGGGGAATGGATCATATGTCACGACACCCCCTTGAAATGAATCTTTTCTGTTCTTCCTACTCCCCTTCCATATCCTTTTTGGAAATTTTCACCATAGGGAAAGTGGTGAAAATTTCCAACTGGCACCAACCCCAGAATTTCTGCTAGTGGTATAGAGAGATGGGATCTCACATAGCTTCTTCCAACAAGGGGAAGGGTTGCCATAAAAGGGAGTGGGAAATGGAATAGGGAGGAGAAAGATACTCTTGTATTACAGTAAGATGTATTTCTCATCTTGAGATGTTCTGCTTGTAACTGAGAGTTGGGGCGATTAGAATGGGAAAATGGCACAAGACAAAAATTAAATGTGTAAATCCTTTTCTTAAAAAAATATAACAAGCCATGCTTTTATTTCAGGCCAACCAAAATTCTAGAATTGAGAAGGATATGCAGGTAGTTTCTATCACAGAATTATTTGCTGGAGCAGATCTTGCTTGGAGCAGACGACTTGGGATAAAAGGAAATGCAGTATTTGGATTTTTCTTTCTCAAAATGCAGCTTCAAAAAGGAAGGGATTGGGAAGGAATAATTAGTTCATCATTTCAGTTTCTGTAGAGAGTTTCAGCAATCCATTTTCGAATACTTCTTAGCACAGAGGGGGAAAATGTAGGAAGAAGACAGCTAGAGCTGGCTTCAAAGTAAACCCAAATTCTGATTTTTTTCTAAGGATTATGAATGTTGACCAAAAAAACCCTCACAGAGGGGTTGGAAAGACAAAATAAGATAGAGTCACTATGCAAAAGGAATAAAATGAATAATGTTCAATAAGTACTAAACCTCATCAAACCTGCCTCTCTAGCAGCATCCAAAATGGAAAGGATGAATTGCAGAACTGGCACTTTTGGGGTAGGGGGAAGAAAAAGAAAAGCACTTATGAATAGTACTCTTCTGAGGTGTCTGCACTGATAAAAAGATAATGTTCTGTGCTTAAGCATTGCAAATGCTGCTCTTTTCTATGATTCTGTGTCAAAGTTGCAAAAGATCTTGATTCCAAACCATCTTTAAGTCACCTTTTTAAATCCAATAATATTGTTCTGAAGAAAGAATTGGGATAAGCAGCAGCAAATTAGGAATGGTCTTCTCTTCCTATAGATTTTTTTTACAGACTTAGGGAGACTATAAAATGTGTAAGAGATTAAGTAAAGAATAGGATGGAAACAATATGCAATAGAAAAATCAACATTTCTAGAATAGCAGAATTATTTTACTTATTGCTTCTCAAAAATCCTTCTGCAGGCTGATGACTCTGCAGAAATCAGAAGAGACAGTTGCAATGTCACTCATAACCTGGAATCAACATTCACTGTGCTGTGCAGTTGATGTTCTTTCTGAGCCAACAGTAAATGCTGTAAAATTTGCTGTTAAAAGACACTACCATCCTGTGCTAGCTTCTGCAATGCAGAAGGTGCTTGTGCTAACCCAATCTCTAAGCGGATTAGTGCAATGCAAAAAGAAATTCAATGTAACTTGATGCTATTATTTTATTTCAGATTCACTTAGGCATCCTCAGTGGGCCCAAATGCAATTTGAAAAGCAAATTCTGCAAATACGAATGCCTTTCCTTGGATTATCTTTTGGGAAGAAATTAAATAGAAAATCTGTAAAAGGAGCCCATCAAAATGCAGCCTGAAATCAGGATTATCCTGTCCAATACATCACAAAGTTCTGCAGTGCAGAACTTGCTGGCATTAGAAAAAAGTCATGAATTTGGCTGGCATCGGAAGGGAGGTTTTTTTTATTTCTGTTGAAATAAATGACATTGAATGCTATAGATGTTCTACAAAGAAATGAAATCCTTTAAAACTAGGACAAATCTCAGTCAATAAGCAGAATAGGTAGAATTTCTGAGGTTAGTTTAACATCCAGCTATCAATATTTTAGAAATTGATGCAATGCCATCTCCCTTTCAGCAGCAAAATTGGGCATTGCAGATGTGCATAATAAACAGGAATAAATAAATCACAGAATTTATATGTGCAATGCCCCATGCAAAACAAAGATTGCATCCGTTAATGTCACCAGCATTCTTTTAGATCTCAAAAATTCATTTTGTAATGCAAACTTAAAACCAATTTCACATTCATTGAAGTTTCACAGGGAAGATCTCTTGCTTTGCTGGAATAATCTGAACATAATGAAGATACTGGTTTGCAGAGATTTTCCAGTCTATTGCCCAGATACTTATTTTAGTGAAAATCCTTTAGATATGGAAAATCTGTCTTAACTGGTTGTTTCCATAAATTCTGTTACCTGTGTTAATATTCCTTAGGAGTTTACTCAGATTTACTTCTCCTGCTCCCTCATCAATCGTACCAAAACTAAACTGCAGATACCAAATGGTAGAATTGTTGATGATATCCATTTCCTCCACTCAATTGCCGTTTTTTTTTTTGCTGTCAATGAAATGCTATTCCAGAGGATTTTTGCACAAGCTTTTCAGAAAGATGAACCAAAACTGGAAAAAGAGTCACCTCCCACTACTCAGATCAAAGATGCCAAATAGTTTGGTTTAAAAATTTTAGCTGCAGCACATGAATAATCTGAAGCGTTTTGCTGCAGAGTGTGAGTTCGGTCTAGTGGTTAAGGTACAAAGGTAGCAGGACTAGGTGACCTTGGGCCAGTTACTCTCTCTTCGACCTAGAAAGCAGGCAATGGCAAATCACTTCCAAACTCTTGCCAAGAAAACTTCAGGGACTAGACAAGGCAATTAATTGTCAGGAGACAATGCTGACTCAAAGATCCATGTGTGGGGTATACAGGCATTTTTGTTGTTAAGAAAGATTTAGTTTTTCAGGATCCCTCTTTCCTGACCAACTAAGATGATTCTGATTCTCAATATACGGTGCAAAAATTTATTTTCACAAAAATGACATAATTTTAAAAGAAATCTGAGTCCAGGTATCCATCAGAATACTATTATTTTTAAGTTCTGTCCCTTTAATTCAGCCTTTTTTTTTCGCCTGGGGCTTTCAGCAAACTGAAATTCCCATCTGTCTCAGCCAGCTTGGCCAACTATGAGACTTTATGGGAACTGCACTACGAAGCATTTACAGAGCGCTGGGTTGGAAATGTTATTTTAATTTTTAGGAACGGTTATGATTTATTTTAACTAAAGGAATGTTCCAATCAGAGTATCCCCTACAGAATAATAATAATAGCATACTAGGATTTTTCTCAAACTATTGCTTCTTAGCATGGAGTCATCAGCATCTGGAATTTTTATAATGCTGTCAGAAAAAATATAAGTTTCTTAAAAGCCATTCTGGTGAAACTAGAAGAGGGGTAATTCATTATCTTTTAATTTTAGATTAATGACTAACCCTTTAATCTCTTTTTTTAGTTCATTGACTTTCCCACTTTATCTTCCCCTTCAGCCCACTTGGTATCCAAACGTGCATGTGAGTTTTGTACCCACCCTAAAGAACCATCCATGTCTTGGTTGCAGGACACAATCCAACAGCTTGAAAATGAGTTGAGAGGTACAAAGTGGGAGATGGCACGTCATCTGAGGGAATACCAAGATCTCCTCAATGTCAAGATGGCTCTCGATATTGAAATCGCTGCCTACAGGTATGGAGAACACAATGCAGATGTAACCAGACAGGCACTTTTAGCTGCAGCTAAAACTAAGCTGCAACACAGGAGGCACTTTGGCTGGTAGCAGATAATTCTGCCAATGTCTTAGCACTCTGAAATCTGGTCAAGTAATAATTTTTTTTTTTGCTTTTTAGTAACTTTGTTTTCTGTATAGTAGAAAGCTCCACAGCTCCTTTGATGGGACACTTACTGCCTTGCAAGAGATCAAGTGTGATTTTTGATAGACTATGCTAATATCCTACATATAATTATTAAGGAAGGAAACTCATATTTGTGTTGCAATATCTTGCGATGGAACTACCACATTAACTAAGTCCTGCTGAAATCAGGGTGTTTACTGAAGCTTGTTTTTCTCTCATTTTGTTGCTTACAAAATGTAGCTGCTGCAACCTGGAATGGAAGATTTTCTACTTTTAAACAATTTTAGAAATCCCAAAGGGACAATTAAATGAAACTTAATTGTCAAATTTTCAAATTTCTTAGTTTTCATTTTTAATTTCACAGAAGAATGTAGCTACCAGAATGTAATTGCTATTGATCTTTTTTATTATTTAAATTAATGAGTATTTTGATTCTATCAAAATAGCAATTTTTTCCCCAAATCAGATGAACAAGCTCCAGAAAATTGTTAATCTAGGGGACTATTTTGGCCACAGGTTTCCAAAGAGACAATGTGATTAGCATTTCATCCTTATCTATAATAAACATTTATATCTAATTATAAATTATTTTTGTTTTGTTACTCAGATGCTGCTATTGGATACCATATGTTTTTATCCTATAACAGACTTTGATTATATGCCAATAAGTCATAGTACTAAATATTTAAAGTTCCATGAAAAGTTTGAACATGTCCATTTCCATATGGTTCTATTTTGAGAGTGCTAGAGTTACTATCTCAGAAGGAAAAATATGCCCAATGTAAACCAAATGTGTTTTCCTTGATTTAAATTGCACTAAGAAAAATCATACTTTTCATTTTAATTATTCACTTGTTTTGGTCACTTTAATTTCAAAAGAGTTAATTTAATGTACACAGTAATTTTGCAAACAGTGGCTAGAAATTTCAGTGGTTCTTTGTGTTGGGATTCAAAATTGTAATTGTTCACAAGAAAAATAGCAATGACTTGTAGATGTTATTAGTTTACTGAAAAAAGAAAAAAGTATAAAGGGCTCCATTTAGCTATATTTTGCTGTCACTGATAAAAATTTTAGTTTGGTCATTAGGCTTAATTTGGGCAACTCTGAATTCCAACTCATATAACAGTTCTTTACATCAGTGCAGTGTTTGTCAAAGCAATATAAGGATTCTTAGTACATCTAGAAGTAGATTCCACTTTGTATTCATGAGTCATGTCTCAGAGATGTACATAATATGGAAAAAGGGGATATAAATTGTGCAGATATAGATGAAGCAACTGAGCTGCTGTTTCCTCTGTATCCCTGAAGCATGCAAATAATGTTGAAAGGAGGATGCAAGTTGGAAGTTGATGGCCAATGATATCTCTTCCACTCAATTAAAGTGAAGTGGTTCAGAACCAGAATATTAGTTTGAAAAGTATGAGGTGTTACTGATGTCTTACTAAAGAGAAAATATTTTAAATCTACTTTATTTCAACTTCTTACAGAGACACCTGTCTCTGTACATACACATGCCTTGAGATGTTGGTAATGCATATTTACAATTTTCCTCTTATTTCTACAGGAAACTTCTTGAGGGTGAAGAAACAAGATTCAGTGCCTTTTCTGGAAGCATCACTGGGCCAATATTTACACATAGGCAACCTACAGTAACAATATCAACTACCAAAATACAGAAATCAAAAGCTGAACCACCAAAACTAAAGGTCCAACACAAGTTTGTAGAAGAAATAATTGAAGAGACCAAAGTAGAAAATGAGAAATCTGAACTGGATGAAGCTCTTGAAGCTATGGCTGAAGAACTGGCTGCTAAAACTATAGCAGGTGAAGAGAAGGAGGAAGAAGTAGAAGAGGAATTTGTAGCAGAGGAAAAGGCTGAAGTCACAGCTGCAGCTCCAGAAGCTGAAGAAGAAGAAGGGGAAGAAGAAGAGGGTGGTGTAAAATCTGATGAGGCAGAAGAAGGATCAGAAAAAGAAGAAGAAAAAAGTGAAAAGGAAGAAGGGGAAGAAGAAGGGGCAGGTGAAGGAGAAGCTGAGGAAGCTGAAGAAGAGCCTGAAGGAGATGTAGAAGAAGCCATTGCACCAGAGAAGGTAGAAAAGGTGAAAACATCTCCTCCCAAATCCCCAGATAAAGCAGAAGTGAAAGAAGATGAAGGTGGTGATCAGGAAGGGAAAGAAGAAAGGGAGAAAGTAGGGTCCCCAGCAAAAGTAGCATCTCCTGAAAAACCAAGCAGTCCAGACAAAGGATCTCCAGAAAAAGCTGGAACTCCCAAGAAGGCTGGAACTCCAGAAAAAGCAGGAAGTCCAGAGAAGGCAGCTTCTCCAGAGAAGGCTGGAACTCCAGAGAAGGCAGGGACCCCTGAGAAGTCACCATCTCCAGACAAAGCAGAAACTCCAGAGAAGACAGCTTCTCCAGAGAAGGCTGGAACTCCTGAAAAGGCAGGGACTCCAGAGAAAGCAGCATCTCCAGAGAAAGCTGGAACTCCAGAAAAGGCAACCTCCCCAGAGAAGGCTGGAACTCCAGAAAAGGCAGGGACTCCGGAGAGAGCTGGAACTCCAGAAAAAGTGGGGTCTCCGGAGAAGGCTGCATCACCAGAAAAAGCGGGGACTCCAGAGAAGGCTGCATCTCCAGAAAAGGCAGGGACTCCAGAGAAGGCTGGGACACCAGAGAAGGCGGCCTCTCCAGAGAAGGCAGGGACTCCAGATAAAGCTGCTTCTCCTGAAAAGCCAGATTCCCCAGTGAAAGGAGTGGAAGAAGTTATTTCCATCACAAAGGCAACCACTGTTTGGGCAGAAAAAGAATCAAAAGAGAAAAGTGAGAAAATTTCAAAGGAGTCTACTAAAGAAGATATAGCTGTTAATGGAGAGGTAGAAGATAAGGGGGAGGAAGAAGATGACTCAAAGCAAGAAGAAGATAAAGCTATTATCACCAATGGTCTGGATGTAAGCCCTTCTGAGGAAAAGAAGGAGAAGAGTGAAGAGAAAGTAGTGGTGACAAAAAAGGTTGAGAAGATCACTAGTGAAGGTGATGGGACCACCACATACATCACAAAGTCTGTAACAGTCACCCAGAAGATGGAAGAGCATGATGATGCTGTTGCAGAGAAATTGGTGTCCACCAAGACCGTGGAGAAGGTGACTTCTTCACATGCCATAGTCAAAGAAATCAAGGAGAGCAGTGACTAAAATAATCATTTCCCCTTCTCTAAAAAGCTTGGATTGGTGCAAAAGGTTAAGCCATACGACAGCTGCAACAATGCATGAAAGTGGCGGCTTCGCAGCAGAATGGGTTCTCTTGTGGCATCCCCAGAACAACTGTTCATTTTATTTCTAATCTGTTTATTATTTCTGTGCCGTACCATACCCAGGGGTGGGGGGGAATGCATGTCCGCCCAGTGCACTCCCTCTGCAGAACTGTGGGATTTTTTTTTAAACAAACAACAACAACAACATGCATGATCTGTTACTCTTCCAGGGGAAGTTGCTGAATTTTCCTGAGCTGCTGTTTGGATGCTTCTGAGGAATGTCTTCAGACATTATGCAAAGAATAAACTGAGCCAAATAATAACAAAATAAAACATTTAACAAAAATAAAATACCCTGAATTTTCCTTAGCCTTAAGCTACTTAACAATTATGTTTACCTCACTGGTGCAATTAAGGTGGACTTCTGTTCATGAGAGAACCTACGTTGACATGCACAGTATGCAACCTTTTGCTGTTTGATGTAAAGCAGTCACAGCCGTTTGTGCTCAATAAAGGTCATATTGGAAATGAGTTTGGTTTGTTATGTTTGCTTTATCTCCAATTTTAAGAGTTATTTATACTTTGCAATTATCTAGGAGAGTAGTACTGGAGAAACAATACCGTAGAAATACATTTGAAATTACATCCTCCCAATTTACACCCAAAGGAGTGCAGTGATCTAGCAGTTAAAATACTGGGCATGTTGGCCAGAAGGTCAGTAGTCTGAGTTTGGGACCCAAGCACCGCTGCGTAATGGGGTGAGCTCCCATTACTTGCTACAGCTCCTGCCAACCGAGTAGTTCAAAATCATGCAAAATGCAAATAGATAAATAGCTACCCCCTAAATTGGTGGGAAGGTAACAGTGTTCCATGCACCTTGCAAGCCACATGATCACAGAAGTATCTTTGGACATTGCTGGCTCTTTGGCTATGAAACAGAGATGAGCACTGCCTTCTAGAGTTGGACACAACTGAAAGGGGAAACTTTTACCTTTGAATTTATACCCATTTTCAGCAATATTTAGTTTTCAGGGAAGAAAAATAAAACGATAGCTCTTCGAATTAAATCCAAAACAATAGTTCCCCCCATTAGATTATTTTTGAAATTCACAAAGTGGAAAGAAATCAGCGCAACAGGAGATATTATCTCTGCCTCTTTCCCCATCTTGGCCCACATAATAGACATATGCACATGCCCAAGAATGTATCTGTCCATCTGGAAATGCCATTGTAGTCTTACTCTTCCCCATAATAAAGCATATACATCTAGATCACCCAGTAGAATCAGCACAACAAAACAGTTTATAAATGGGAAGGTTCTCTCTAAAATAATATGTAATTTAGTCCTGACAGATTTCTTTTTCCTGCTGATAGGCAACAATATTGAATACAAAAAGAAATAATCACTTGAGTCCATAGCCTAAATATTGCTTTAAAAAGTAACCTGGATTTGGTTCATTTTTAAGCCCAGGTACACATGTAGACTCTTTGGGGTGAATATTGAGCCTATTAGAAAAGAAGTAAGCTTGCCAGGCACCCTGAACCAAACAGTTTAATGTGGCGGATGGATTTGAACATGTTTATACAATGTGAACCAATGTTTGTATTTTAACATCAGTTAATATGAAGGGAAAGAGAGTGCAACTCCCAATGGAGATATGATGTTTCATAATGCCCCCCAAGGGTGTATATGTTTCTAAACTGTTAGAAAAAAATATTATTTTCAAGTGAAACTATAATTATAGTCCAGCCCTTCTAGTGGATTGCAACTCCCATGACATTGGTGGGATCTGATTTTCTTCTAAAACAGCTTTTCCTAACACAACCCCCATA
>JANHZU010011047.1:136201-160789 GCA_032468055.1 Acrochordus granulatus | reverse complement strand
ACTGATATGGGGGTTGTGTTAGGAAAAGCTGTTTTAGAAGAAAATAAGCACCCAAGTCCACCTACTTTACTGCCCAATTTTAAGTGATTTCCCTCATTATATCTCTGTCAATCTCTGAGATATTTAGGGTGGGGAAGGGCATTAACTAACTATTCATTGTATACATTATAGACCAAAATATACAATATATTATTGTATATTTATATATATTATATGAACAAATTAATTATCAGCTGGGCATTAATGAGATCTCAGACTCGAAGTACATGAAAGGATCCACAAGATAAGAGCACCTATGACTTTCTGACATGTAGTTCTGTGTTGCCATGAACAAAACATTTCCCATCCTTGGAACTTCTGTTTCTAGACTTCAATCTGAATCCAAACTGAGTTCAAGAATGTATATTTCTATTCTAAACATCATGATATAAGAATAGAACTATGTCAGCTCAAACATCAATCTAATCCAGCATCCTGCTTGCATATTGGTCAACTGAATGATTCTAGGAAGCCTGTCAATAGGACCTGGAAGCTGTAGAATTGTTTTATTATGCTTCTTTACAATTGTCCTTGACAGCTCTGATGCACACACTCAATAGGTTTAATAGGTTACTGAATTAACCAATGTTCTGGTGTCATTGAGCTAAGAACCAAACAGTCTTCAGTTCCCACAACATGCTAAGACACAAGCTATCAAAATTATTATTCAACAAGTCGAACATGTGCAAATACAGCCATTAATAAAGTTCAGCCAACCTGATGATTTTGAACCTGATGAAGTTCAAATACAGCCAACCTGATGAAGTAAGTTATGGAATGCACTGATGCTAAGATTTTCTGGTGTTATCCTGGTATTTGAGGACTTGTATCTGTCGGTATGATTTTCTCTGCAGTTTTCATCTGTTACCTGCCTCAAGATAGCTAGAAACTGCAATATGTATTTTTCAGCAGTTGGGGGAAATATCAGGACCACCAAAAATGGATATGGATCTGAGACCTCAGATTACCTACTTTAGGATACAAAAAATCACAAAAATGCCAACATTGCATCCTGGCTCCACAGAAGGACTGCATATTAATAAACCTAAGCAATCTTTTCATAGCAATTGATCCATACTTGAGTCTCAATGGATGGGGAAAATTTGTCCAGGAAACAGAAAATGAATAATGAGGAAATAAATGACGATTTTAATTTCTTATTCATTCATTTGAGTGAATGAAGTGACTCTGTAACAAATGATCTAACTCTCTTGTTAGATGTTCATCCTGCCTTTTGTCTAAAAGTTTAAGCCCATTGTAGATAACACTCCCTTCTCCATTTTTTCCCTCATAATGATCAAATCTGGGAGGTGTGTTGGACTGAGAGAGTCAGTTAACCAGTCAACTTTTTTTAAGAATGGTAGAAGAAGCCACAAGACAACCATGGATCAAATTAGAAAACTTAAAAGAGTCTTTTATTGTAGGAGAAGAGATGGCAGAGTCAGGAGTCAAGCGAGGCATTAGTCTGGAATCTCTATGTACCCACAAACACACAAGATCCAACCCTCCCTGATTGCCATTGAACTTGATCTGACATCCATATGTGCTTAACCATTACAGTAGTTGAATAGATTCTCATAAATAAGCTAGATCACTTAATTTGAACATGGAGGCCTGGGCCTGATTTTTGCACCTGACATTAGTTTACTCAACTAACAGTCAAGTACTTGTGGGGGTCAGATAACATTCAACAGCTATCAGAGAGGGTTGGACTTTGTTGTTTGTAGGTACTTAAAGATTCCAGACTAATGCCTTGCTTGACTCTTCCCCCTGGCTCTGCCATCTCTTCCCCTACATTACAGAGTAATTTGTAAATCAACTATCTCCCCTAGTATCTGTCCAGCAGCCAATTCAAAATGGCAGGATTGGCACACTCCAGGTTCCTTCTGTTTTTTAATTCCATCTATTGAAAACCTGTAAGCAAGCAAGCTGTACCTGCCCTCTGGAATTAAGTCCCTCCCAGGGATCCAAATATTCCCCACTCTACTGGTATTTTGAAGGGACTTGAAGACCTTGCTCTTCATCCAGCTCTTTGAGAAGGCCAACTAAAGCCCCATCTAAACTAGGTTATTTTCCTTTGGTTCCATCTGGTTTTATTGTTGTGCTATCATTATTCTTCATTTTTGTTGGTTTTCTAATCTTTAAGGTTTTAAACCATTTTTAAACTGCCCAGAGTCCCTGGGAGCCAGGTGGCATATAAACATAATCAAAATGGGGTGGAGTAGGGAAAAATGACCATGACATCAATTATCCCCCCCTGTTTGCTAAGTAGCTGTCAGGCACAAAAGACAATGAAGTTCAAGTTTACAGATTTATTGGTCCAAGAAGTTTACAAGAATTCGCCTAACTGCCTGTTGAACACCTGCATAGCTAAGGTAAGATTCAGTGGTCCTCAGGAGAGGTTGGGTTTCTGACACTTGAGGATGTGTAGGGATTCAAGACTGATTCCCACTTCATCCTTGGCTCTGCCCTTTCTCCTCCCACAGCAGTGCTTTAAATAGCCAGGAAGTTAATCCAATGCCTGTTTCCCCCTTTTTATTGCTGTTGCTGCTTTCCTTCTCTTTGGAAGTTGCCTGCTTTCCTTCTCTCTTTTGTTGCAATGCATCAAAAAGCCAGTCCAACTCCAAAGTTCATGAACATAATGGATTGTTCCTAGTGACCAATAGTTGCAACAACAACAAAAAATCCTGGGATATCCTCTGGTTTTAAATGCATATCCTTCTTTCAGTTTACAGTACCGATAGCCTAATTCTACAAACTCACAGAGAGCTTTTAAATGAAATAGAGAATCAGGAGTTGTTTTTTACATTTGAAGCAGGGAAGATGGTTTTTCCCAAGTATATTTGCACTGAATCCAAGGGGAATATACTTTTAAATAAAGAATCTGTTCCCTTAAAAAATTGAATTTGGTGATAATATGAACAAATTAACATTTAATATCTGTTTTTTGTTAGCCGCCGAGAGTCTTTGGATTTCAGCGGCATAGAAATGCAATAAATAAATAAATAAATAAATAAAGAGGGAATGTGATGTTAGTTGCAAATTGGTTAGCATCTCTTGACTTCAGAAGTAGTTTCTTTTTCTTAAACAAAATATTAATTTTCAACAACACAGAAAAACAAAACCTTAACAAAACATAAAACACATAGGAAAGCAACACATAGCAAATAAAACAATATATACAATACAGCACAAAACAAAGGAAAAGAAAAAAGGAGAAAAAAGAGAAAAAGGGGAAAAACAAACCCTCTCCAGTGTAACTTTTTCTACCTGACTCTGTATGAATATCTTTCCACAACACACACACACCTCTCTTACATTCTAATCCGATTAATATGTTAACTATATATTATATGCCATATTACAATTCATTTTAAATCATAAAATGCATTTTTGTTCCATCAAACTATAAACTATGTGACTTTGGAAGGAGTTTGTAGGCCAGTGTTTAGTGTTGCTTTTCAGCACAGAAGAAGTTAAAACAGATTCTTTCTAAGAGTTTTGATGTTTGTTTCACCCTCCCTTTACTAAACGCAACCATTATGGCCAACAGCAAGACATTTGGATCTGTGGTCCAGTAATCTGGGAGACCTTAAGTTATCTGTCCCTGATTTACAGTTAAGAGCTCTGAAGGTTCCATATAATTGTGTTTTTTTTTTTGTAGCATTGTAATTAAACATTGTTATCACTGGAACTGTTTGTTTGATTTTCTCGAGCTACAGGGTAATGTGATTTGATTTCTATAGTATAGAGATGATGAGTGAAAATGGTCAAGTTAAATGGGATGTGCTTAATGAGAGTGGCCACTGTAAATCGTTGGAAAGCTGTGCCTCTGCTTTTTTCCTCTTCTTCCTCAATCGCTGTTTACAAATGAGGTAATCTAAACAACCATTTGTTTAGCGACAGTTCAAAGTTACAACAGCACTGAAATAGTGACTTGAAATCATCACAGAATCCCCATAGATGATCAAAATGATCAAAATTCAGGCACTGGGGAACCAGCATGTTTTACAATGGCTGCAGTTTATGGGCATCATGTGATCATCATCTGTGACTTTCCCAGTTGGCTTCCAACAAGCAAAGAGGGAAGTTGGATTCCTTAATGATCACATGATTCACTTAACAGCTGCAGTGATTCACTTAACACCTGTGGCAAAAAATCATAAAATTGGGCATGATTCACTGAATAACCACCTTGCTTAGCGATGGAAATTCTGATCTTAATTGTAGTCCTAAGTCAAGGACTACCTGTATTTCACTTTTTCCCAAATTAAGTGAAAAGAGCAGATAAGTGAAAAGACCACTAACATAATTCCATGGTACTTCAGGAGAGCAGTTAATATTCATGTCCATCAGCCTCTTCTTCTGAACATGTAAACAAGGCTGAAGAAGTAAAATGCTGGCATGTGATGCTGCAAATGTGAGGAGAAAATGATAAGGATCGGACATGTAAAACCTGAGCATTAGGGGAGCGCAATGAATAATTTATGTCCCAAAGGCCAACCATGGAAGTACAGAAATGCCATCCAGATATATTGGATTTCAACTCCTAGCAGCCCCATTCAGGATAGACAAAAATAAATGTTCTGGGAATCCTAGATCAGTCTCTGTGGTGCAGTCTCCAGCTAGGCTGGAGGGAGGTGTTAAGAGGGTGATGAGCTTAGAGTCTTTGCACTGCAGAAAGCAGCACAGGCCTGACCTCCCCCATGAATCCTTGAAGCCTTATCTGACTGTTCCCAAGGGAATGCAGTTAGTCTAGCAAGATTCTTGTGAAATAGGTGATAGCAATAACACTTCTGCCTAAGATTTTCCAGGAATGTTTTGGCTGCTCACGCCTGACAGTCTCATTTTGGAAGGACAGAAACCTCCATCCTGCCCTAGTTGTTTCCTGCCTCCCTGCACCCCTTGCCATCCAGCATGAGTGGATCAGAAATACTGTCAAACAAACTAATAAAACAATATTCAACTCCTTTTCGTAATTTATCTATTTGTTATCTTCCTGTTCTGCAAAGGTTTCTTTTCAGTGCCGTAATAGGTTCTTGAGGCATTCTCTTCAAAACTCCTTTAAGCACCTCTTGAGCTGGCTTCTGGCGCAATCTTTTTTCATTCTAAACCTGTTACACCCACACAGATACACTTGCACAATTTAGTCAACCTCTTTTCCAGAAGGAACATATCATCTCTGGAGACCTTGGCACTCTGTAAGCTTGGTTGTTTTCATGCAGATGCTTCATTTTTATTTATTTTTACCTCACCTTTATTACTTTAATAATTCAAGGCAGTGAGCAGACCTAAAACCCCTTCTTCCTCCTATTTTCCCCATAACAACCACCTTGTTAGGTGGGTTGGGCTGAGAGAGAGGGACTGGACTATAGTCACCCAGATGGCTTTCACGCCGAAGATGGGACTAGAACTTAGTCTCCTGGCTTCTAGCTATCTTCAGTGGTAGAACGGAGTGGGGTTTACTCTGCTTATGTATCATAGCATATAATAGTACTGAGTTCTAATAACAGAATACATAATCTTTAGTCACTTTAGTTCACCCTAATCTAGCATCTAGCATCTTGTAGAATCCTGGGAGAGCTTCTTGACTTTCCCTATTGGGCAGTGAGGTGAAAGTAGCCATGGCTTTGATGCTGGGGTCAGGCTGAGCATGGAATTCTATAATGAAAAGGTTTCCTTCATCAATCATTTTGGATCTGCAACATTTCCTTGAAGGCCAGGTTAGCTAAGGTTTGGAATCTTCCCCAAACATATTTTAGTGTTTGCCTAACACAAGAAATGTGTGGGATCCTTTAGAATTCAAACAGATCCTTTCCTGATTGCCCATGGTAGTTTGCACAACACACTAATCTTACCCATGAACTCCATAAACAAATTGTGGGAATTAGAAATATATCAGCAGACTATACTTCAAACTAAGTTAAGTTCACAGTTGGAGGCCATTCCCCATTTTGTTTCCTGAAGACATTCAAGACTATATCTGGGAGAATTTTTATTGTAGTTTTAATATTTATATCTTGTCTTTTCAGCTCAGGTTAGCCAAGAACGTCTCTCCTCTTTAATCTATTCTTCTAACAATCCTCTTGAGATATGTTGGATGAAAGATCTTGACCTAAACTGTTCCCCTGGGTTTGGTGGACAGTTAGAGTCCTGTGTTTCCCTGTTTCTAGTCCATCCCTTATGGAAAGCCATCAACGGAACAATGTGCCCTTCATCGCAATCATTAGTTTATTTACAGGAAAATACTGATATGTTATAAATATTTCAGGCACCCCTTCTGGCATGAGTTAAGAAATACGTAAAACTGAAAGTTGGATATGCAGCTCTGTAACTTTATTGACCAGCTTGATTGCACAGATTTCATTGTTTTTATTATTCATGGTTTCCAGAACAATTCTAACTTGAGACATATTTTCCTCCATCCCACCAAAAATTATCATATCTCTGAATTTATTTTCCCTTCAGACATTAAGGTTTGAAATCAGCCAAATTGCACATTGACGTGGGGCTCACAAGAATATACCATGCATGGTTTGGCGGTAAGCCAGCCTGACACTCTGCAAGCATTCGGGTTACTTTGCATCAAAAAAAGAAAACAAACTAACAAAAAGGATAGATAAATAACTAAATAACTTAAACACAATATTTGGAATTTAAGTACATGGTGTAGCGATTCTAGCTCACTTAAACTATCTGGGAAACCAGCACACGGGTAGAATCAGATCAATCCTTCTTTTGCTGCTTTGGAGCTTCTTCTCCATTAGATTTTTCTGGTTCATCTTCCTCTTCTTTTTTATCTCCCTCATCTGCTTCCTCAGCCTCTTCGTCTCCTTCTCCTTCTTTCTCTCCTTCACCTTCTCCATCCTCCTCCTCACCCTCTTCAGTTTCTTCCTTAGCCTCTAAATAGAGAAACAGAGCAAAGTTTTGAATATAGTATGACAACATAGAGTGTAGTTGCCATAATAGAATGACTTGAGAAAGACTCAGGAATAGACTTCATTCAAAGCCACCAAAGAGGTATGTGATATAATACCTTTAAAAAAGGCCTATGAATCTCTTACAAATCAACATGCTTGAGCCAATTTTGATCAAAAATAATGTAGAACTAGAGGAGAATTCATTTTAACTGCTCAGATTGAATGGAACAGAATTTGTCCTGATGAGATCAATAGGGTAGAAACAATTGTAAGAATCTTTGAACCCAAAGTTAGAAATGTTGGTCATCATCTCCTATTTGGAAAAGGCAAGGTATCAACAAATCAGATTCATTGATCTGCAGTGGAATTATTCAAAACTGATTAATTCAATGATTGCTTTTGTTGATCAAAACAATGGCAGCCCCTCACAGGAAAATAAATATTCAGCAAAGAGAAGAAGGGAAAGAGAATATGCAAATCTCAGTGGGGTTCAGTGTTTATCCTTATGGCTTCAATAAGTCACAGTAGTGATATATGCTCCTTTGAATAATTCTGGTCCAGTGAGTACATTTAAATCAGTAGCAATCCGCACAACAAAACGTGACACACATTTTGAAGGTACAAATAAAATTACCAATCAGAATATTAAATTTCAAATTTGTAAGCATTCAGCATGATGCTATGTTATCTTACGTTTTAATCATTACATGAGAGATTTGTCAAATAAAAATACCAAAAAAAAAAAAAAGATTGAGATCATGGCCTTAAGTAATTTATAACTGAATTCAGAGTAGACTATAACCTTAAAGATGGTGCCAAACCTAGAATTCAAACTGCTGAAATAAATGAGTATAATTCACTAGCGCTATGTACCCTTGATCTCGAATATTTACTTTAAGCTCAATGTGCAGATGCCAGCCACTAAAACTCAGAGCTTGCATTTTTACTATGCAATAATACCTTCTTCTTTCTCTTCCTCTCCTTCTCCTTCTTCTCCCTCACCTTCAACTTCCCCCTCTTCCTCTCCTTCTGAGGGGGGAGTTTCTTTGGCTTCCTCCATTTTAGTTGCTTCAATCGTCTCCTCAACATCTATCTGTTCTTCTTGCACATGGCTTGAATAATAGGCAGGGAAAGAACGAGCTGACATCAAGTAGGAGCTGCTCTGTAAACCACTGTAGGCCGATCTCCCAAAGGTTCCAGCACTCTGTGTGTAGCCACCACTTATATTTCCCACGCTTGTGAAACTAAGCCGAGTCTCTTCACCTTCCAGCAGTTTTCTAGAAAAGAAAATGCATGCTTCTTACTGCCATAGTTATTTACCAATAAGTTAAACACAGATCTTAATTTTCCCATAAGTTTCCAATTCAAAATAAAGATTTTTCGGTCCCAGACTGTCTTTTATTCCTCTTTCCCAAAGTAATGGAAGAATCTGATCCTGGAAATGAATTGGGACATTTACAAAGCAGTGTAGATCGACATTCTTTGTGTCTCATGAAGGGTTGAGCAGCCCCTTCTCCAATCATGAGACAAGAAAGAAAATCAAAGGTATCAAGGATGACCCATCTTAATATACTTGCTGATAAAAGTGGGGCAAAATTACCACATATCTACTTTCCAAGATTCTGTAACCTCACTCCTATTTCTTGCAATAAACTTGACAGTGGGGCTTTGCGAGAATCTAGTTGGCTTTATAACCCACATTCAAGATCATCTTACTATCAGTAATGTAGAAAAAGTGGTAGAGAACTTTTAACACCTATACCAGTTTTTTTCTTAAACTAGGGGGATTGAAGATGTATGGATTTCAATTCCAGTGTTCCCCATCCAGCATGCTATCTACGGTATTCTGAGAGTTGAATTCCACACGTCTTAAAGTCCCCAACACTGAGAAACACTGATGTATACATCTGTAGGAAAAAGTAATCATTCACTATATGGGACAAGATATCATATTGTATTTATTCTGTTCACTATACATATAACTCAGTTTTCCTCTACAGTGTTCAAAGCCACTTATGTATACAGCAATAGATTCTTCTCATCTACATACTTGAAAAAACTAGATTTTTAAAATACTCTGGGACTGCTGGGCAGGAAAAAACATATTTTGGCTAGAGTCATCACTGAGTGGAGGAGGGCCACTAAGAGGTTGCATTTTTTTCCCACCCAGGAAAAATGTGATAGCAAGAAGATTTCCTTGCAGAATAAGATCTTCTATGACAGAAAGCTAGTCGGTAACAGCAGAGGCAACTTCCAAAGATCCTGTAGATTTTTAAAAGAAATACTTAAAAGGAGAAAAGGAAGTAGATGTTTCCCATTAATGATATGAAAAAGTCATAGTTGCAAATTATCTGGCCTGCTGATTTGTGTTGTCAATGGGCACTGCCTCATACTTCACCTGCTTTCACACGATCTTTTGGAATGCATATCTCATGGTCACCCACAATGGAGAATCTACCCATTGGCATTCATAGGAAATGGTCAAAGAATGGCTAGCAATGAAACATACATCCCAATATAGCACTGCAAAGTTTGCCCCTTATGGCTTTGCATAAACTGTTCCAATGAAAGTAGAAAAGGATAGAGCTTGCATTTTAAGGTCATAATGCATACTCTGTCATTCTGGCCCATGGACATTAGAAACAGATGTCTTCAAATCTACACATAGAAATGTACTTGTACATGCAATCAAGCCTGTACACAGAGAAGTGCTGGTAGTTATATCTTCCAGATTTAATGCACATTCAGTTAGCCTGAACTCTGATGAGAGCATTGATCAAACAAGATACCTGCTGGGAATTTCTGCAATACTATAATCTTATATTTTGCATTTTCATCAGAAAAAGCCAGAGACTATTTGTAATATATTTCTGTTGAAATATATTTGTAATATATTTCTGTTATATTACATTGCATATAATATCTCAGATACAAAAGCAAAACCAAAGTATGCTGCCTCTCACATCCTCCCTGCTTATAGCCTACTTGAAAGAGATTTGTGATTCATGGCAGAGATTGATTAGATGCTTTCCAACTTGTAGTAAAGTTTATTTTATACTTGGCTGAGGGCTGTAAGTTACTGAACTCTGGAATATGACCTTAATGCTGAATAATGACAATGTATTAGAAAAGCTTCAACAGGATTTACATCATTTGCAATAAACAAATGCACCAATATAGAGCTTGTCATTGTACTCCAAGAGGATCAAATGTATTCTCTGAATGAGACTTAGAAATAAATAGTTTTCAAGCTTTTGGAGAAGAAAGTGACTGGGAAATAAAAATAAATGCATACTGGCTTAACA
This sequence comes from Acrochordus granulatus, assembly GCA_032468055.1. Classification (NCBI taxonomy): domain Eukaryota; kingdom Metazoa; phylum Chordata; class Lepidosauria; order Squamata; family Acrochordidae; genus Acrochordus; species Acrochordus granulatus. Next base: position 150,525 of record JANHZU010011047.1, on the reverse strand, counting down.
AGGACAGAACAAGTATGTCAACTACTTTAAAGGTGTCTTGTGAACACAGGAAATGGGTTCATTCAGAAACAAGTTAATGGAGCTAATATATTGGATAACAATAAAGACATGTTTCCCCCACAATGGGCTTCCACATATTTATAACCACAAATCATTTCTTTGCTTAGAAATTACCTATATGCTGCAATTTCTATATCCAGTGCCATTTTCACATTTAGGAGATCCTGATATTCCTTCAGATACCGAGCCATTTCACTTTTTGTGGTTCTCAATTCATTTTCCAATTTATTAACTGTATCCTGTTGAAATTAAGGAATGGTTAAGTGTATGATCTCACCATGATCAAATGTCTTTACTAGCCAATAAGCTTGATTTTGCCTTTGTAAGGAACAGTTTACTGTATCTCCCCTTAAATGGAAGAGTTCTTCCTCACATTCCTATTGATTTTGCTCCAAGATTTTGCACGTATTTAAAACAAAACACATTTTATAGTGTTTAAACACCCCAGGGACTCTATTACTAGACCAAAATGCAGTTCTCACAAAGTCATCATTTTTGCTTAAGAGATGGTACACCAGCCAGGAAAACTGCAGTTTATTCATGTATAAAACATATGCCCCAATTAAACTATACTTAGAGTAATTTCCCCAAATTCAATGAGACAAGTTAATCTTCATTAACTTAAGCACCATTGAATGCAATGGATCTATTTTAAACCAGAATCCAATCTAAGGTTATAAATCATCATTTTCTTTAACAAGGCTGTTAAAAATAGCTATTTTAAAATAAGGTCAGACCCTCAATCCAAGCTCATAAATTATTTAAGATGAAAGGCAGAGCTAATCCCAGACATGTCCATTTAGTGCCATCTATCAAATTGATTGAAACTTCTCACTCACATCTGTATTTATAATACTGAAGGTTTATAATAAATCCATTTATAACCAGACCAACCGAAGCCAAGCTATTTGTGCTTAATGATTATATCCATAATATAGACTTAACAAAATCAGATAGAGGCTTAGTGGTAATTCTGGGACAATATGCCAGGCTTGATTGATGTTAACTTTGGTTAGATATGTTATAACCTAGCAAGTTGTTCAATCTAGCCATGACAAGATGAGCATGTGTGAATACAGCTAAACATACATCCCAATCATGTTCTAAGTTGAGTCATTAAGTAAATTAATATTAATCAGAATTGGAGAGATGTTTCATTTGAAGTGAATTTTATAACTGAGCTTATTCTTTTTGAATAGATTAAAAGGCAAGAACTGATAATATTTTATATACTTGTTATTTGTATATAACCATTCCATAACATAGCTTTGTTTTGGCAGCTTCAGTAGTGTTTTTTACATTCCTATAGTTTTGTGAAGTTCTGCTTTAAAATCCGTCAGAATTACAATAAAGAGAGTAAGAAATCAAATCACTAGAACAAAAATAATTCTATTGTTTGAAAGATAAAGTACGGTACGGTTTTGAAGAGATGGAAGAAGGTTAGGTAGATTAATCTAAAATGAATTTTACCACCTAACTTAGGATTCATATTTAGCCATTGCTTCTGGAACTTATTTTAGAATTAGATTTTAGATTAGAATTAGATTTTTTAAAATCTGCATTTATTGTTTTTTTATAAATAACTCAATGTAGCAAACATATCTAACACTCCTTCCTCTTCCTATTTTCCTCACAACCACCACCCTGTGAGGTGAGTTGGGCTGAGAGAGAGGGACTGGCTCAAAGTCACCCAGTCAGCTTTTGTGCCTCAGGTGGGACTAGAACTCACTGCCTCCTCATTTCTATCCTGGTGCCTTCACCACTAGACCAAACTGGCTGTATTATTAATATATGATATATTATAATAGTGATACCATCAATATCATTAAACAACATCTGCCTATCCAAGGTCCTTGGGAAGGACTCCATAGGTGGATAAAAATGCCAAATCCAATCTAAACACCTGGCTGGTTGTGCGACCAACCATAATAGAATTATTAGAAAAGTTCAAATATATTGGAACATTTTAAACCTGACGACTCCACATTGTTTAGTTAAAACAATGAACCCACGTATTTATCAACACATATAGTTCCTTTTCCACTTAAAGGGATGCAGCTATCGCATGCTTGGCTATCAGGGCTAATAGGGTGCTGGACAGCTCCCATGTTAATCGGGGTGGGGCAGAGGTGGGCAGAGCCTTCTGGAGGCTTTTGGTGCATTGCACCACTGCCTGCCTACTGCTGCAGTTGTTGTCTGTTGTATTCAAAGGACACAAAACAGCTTTTGCAGGATGTGACACGGGTATTGAAACCACCAAGCAAGACAAGACATAATATATAACTTTAAAGCTACTAAACAGTTTTACTGCAATAAAGTAAACTACATGTATTCTCTGATTTTAATAACTCACAGCTTGGAGTCACCTAGCAGGAAGTTTTGAGGGATTTTAGGTATAGTTAATATTGCCACCTGATTAGGATGGGTCTGCCAACACAGCATGATTCACTAGAACAGATAAGAAAGTAGCTGGTGAAATTCTTTTTTTCTGCCCAGTGGATTATAGGGAGCCCTGCTCTATTCCACCTTTACAATGAGCAATTTCTAAAAAGTAGTAATAAAGCAGAGGAACAGTTAGGTAAATCTACTCTCTAGAAAATCTGCTCTCTATTAAGTTGTCTGCACAAACACAAAGGTTTATTTTTTAGAGATGAAAGCTGAAGAGGTTCCAGAACTACGTCGCTCCAAATCTCCCCTCTATTATAGTTAGGTGTGACACTCTCCCCAACTTTAACTAGCCTGTGGTCTGTGATGAGATGCAACTCAGGACCAAGTCATATTAACCTTCAAGAAAGCTTTTTTTCCCTTAGGAGGGGCTTAAGGAAGAAAACAAGCAGGCTTCCATGTTAACATTTCCTGGAGCTGCCACTAAAAGTCACTGCACAGCGATTCCATTTTTTTTCCTTTTATCAGAAAAGAAAAAAGAATGAAAAGCTGCAATTGGAAGAACACCATCCTTACTCCCTGAAAAAAGTGCCTCTGCACAAAAAGGTGCCTACACAATCAAGCCACGTTGAGGGTACTCCGGATTAAGGCAAGCCTTTGCATCTCTCCAAACTTATCGTTTACTGCACAGAAGCGGGATGAAAGTTGCGCCCTCTGACATGGGGGCGAAACAAAGCGCATCTGTCAGTGACGCTTTCTGTTGCGGGGACTCCCCAAAAGTTGGGGGGGGTCTGAAAGCAACGGGGCGGGGAGCTGGATGGGAAATTCACCCTTTCCTTCGCGCCTCTTCCTGCGCAAGAACTCCCGCCCCCGTAGGACCTCTTGGACAGCACCCGACCGGCGTCCTGCGCAGAGGAACGTGGGGACGCGGCTTCTCCCCGAAAGCCGCCCCGCCCCGTTTGCCCGCAAAGACAGCAGCCCGTCCCGCGCCCGCCCCACCTGCAGGGCGGCCAGGTCTGCGTTCTGCTTCTCCTCCAACTCCTGCAGCTGCTTCTCGAGGGCTTCGTTCATGCCGCGGGTGGCCTCGATCTCGAGCGTCTTGGCCTTCAGGAGGCGGCGGCTCTCGGAGACCTCGTCCTTGGCGGCGCGGACGGCGTCGGTGTTCTTGGCGGCGCTCTCGGTGAGGACGGTGAAGCGGCTGCGGAACCACTCCTCGGCATTCTGCATGTTGCGGGCCGCCAGCTTCTCGTACTGGGAGCGAATGTCGCGCAGGGCGGAGGAGAGGTCGGGCTTGGCCGAGACGTCCATCTCGACGGACAGGTGGGCGTACTGGATCTGGGCCTGCAGCTCGGCCAGCTCCTCTTCGTGCACCTTCTTGAGGAAAGCCAGCTCGTCCAGCAGGCTGTCGATGCGCTTCTCCAGCTCGGCGCGGGCCAGGGCCGCCTCGTCGGCGCCTTTGCGCACCTCCAGCAGGCGGGCTTCGGCATCCTCGCGGCTGAGCACCTCCTCCTCGTAGCGCGCCTGCAGGGCCCGCAGCGTCTCCTCCAGGCCTTCGCGCTCGCCCTGCAGCGCCTGCTTCTCGTGGTTGGCTTCCTCGGTCGCCAGGCGCAGCTCGCGGATCTCCTGCTCGTAGAGGGCGCGGAAGCGGGAGGGCTCGCTGTGCTTCTGCCGCAGCACCATCAGCTCGGCCTCCAGCACCTTGTTCTGCTGCTCCAGCTCGTGCACGCGCTCGATGAAGCAGGCGAAGCGGTCGTTCAGGTCCTGCAGCTGGGCTTTCTCCTGGCTGCGGATGGCCTTCAGGTCGTTGCTGATGGCCGCCACTTGAGTCAAGTCCAGGCTTTCCACCGAGGGCGGCAGCAGCAAGGAGGAAGACGACGTGGTGTAGCTGCGTCGGACCGAGACGGAGGACACGGGCGCCGAGAGGCTCGAGTAGGTTGAGCGGGCCACCCCATAGCCGCCGCCGCCGCCGCCGCTCCGGACGCTGGACAAGTGCACACGGGGCGCGCTCTCGACGAAGCGCCGCTTGTACGAAGGGAAGTACGTCTCGTAGCCGAAGGTACTCATGGCAGCGGCCGGGCTGCTCCTGATGGGCGGGGAAGGGGTGGAGAGGAGGGAGGAAGCGAAGCTGCCACCTGGCCGAGGGAGACCGCTCTGCGGCTGGCCACTGTCGCCCGCCCCTACTTATACCGCCGGGGAGCCTCTGACGCAGCCGAGACGGCCCCCAGCCCTCGGAGGAGCGCGGAGGAGCCGGCGGCGCTGCGCAAGGGAGGAGGAGCCAGTGCCCGGTCCGGCCCAGATGAATTCGCGATGGCTCTTTGCTCATCATGGAAGATCTCGCCCCCTCTCCCTTCCCCACGCTAGACAAGCAGCTGCACCCGTTCCTCGGTCAGCCATGCCTCTTCGGCGGCCTCCCCCCTCTTGAGAAGTTCCGGAGCGAAAGCGGCTGTTCCACTCCGCGCACCGGCCGCCGCCACCGTACGTTACCGGCAACCCTTCAAGTCCCAGCCCAGCTGTCCCTTCTTCCAGGAAAACTGGTTCCCTGCCAGCCCTTCTCCATCCCTCTTCTCTTTCGTTCCCCCAACGGCTGGTATTGCTTGGCCAATGGGCATGTTCAGGCCTCCTTGAACTCTTTGGAGTCCCTGTCCCAGGATTCCCTGCCCCAAAGATTCCTACAGATCATAAAGGTCTCCCTAAGCTTTCAGGAACCTCCCTCTACAGGTAGTCCTTGACTTATAACCACTTGTTTAGTGGCCATTCAAAGTTACACCAACATGAAGAACCTGACTTTATGACTAACACTCAGGTACTTTGTTGGCCAAGCATGGTTACACATGCAAGGAATTTGACTCTGGTACAGCAGCTCTCAATATACTTGCAACATCAGTAAACAATATTAGAAGATAATACCTAACAATGTCAGTTATCTGGTAAGTGTGCAGTCAATAGAAATGAAGTCTTATAAAGTGTAGAATTAATAGGTATGTATGCATATTAGAATGTCTGGGTTAATTTAGAATTCTCTACCCTTCTGTCTATTAAGTAGCATGATCATGTAGCATGAATCAAGTATTCATTTGAATGATGGCTCTGGGGAAAACTGTCCTTGTGTCTGGTAGTTTTGGTATGCAGTATTCTGTATCACCTACCAGAGGGAAGAGGTTCAAACAAGTTGTGTCCAGGATGAGAGGGGTCTGCAGATATCTTCTCTGTCCTTTCTTCGACCTTTTCTTGACTTGGGTGTTGCACTTGTAATCATCACAGCATCCCCAAGGTCATGTGATTAAAATTCAGGGACTTGGCAACAGGCGTGCATTCATGATGGTTGTAGCATCCTGGGATCATGTGATCACCATTTACAACCTTCCCAGATGGATTCTGATGAGCAAAATCAGTGGGGGAAACCAAATTTGCTTAATGATTGTGTGAATCACTTAACAACTGCATTATTCAGTTAACAACTGCAGTGATTTGCATAACAACATGACAAAAAGGTTATACAATTGGATGTGATTCACTTAACAACTACCTTGTTCAGTAATGGAAATTCTGGTCCCAAATATGGTTATAAACTGAGGACTATCTGTAGTTCATAGCTGCTTCTGGATCCATGCTAAGAGATGGAGTTCCTCCTTTTGTCAGCATGAATTTATTAACTTATATGAGTGGCTTAATCAAAGCAGTCCCAAGCACCGACAGTGATAAATTCCATAACATCTGTTGCAAAAGGAACAAAATCTAAATAGTCTTTTAGTTAATGAAACCAGTGTAGGATTCAAATTTGGATATTAATCTGAGACTAGAAAGGTAGAAATTAAGGACATCTCCGGTGTATCTTATTCTTGGCAGTTTTCTTGGTGACATTATCCAAATGACTTGCAATTGGTATGTAGACTTTTTGACTTCCTGTCCAGTTTTAACTAGAAGTACCTACCCCCCTTTCAGGGTTATTAAATTTAAATTGGAGGTGACTTTAACCTAACCTAGAGGCTCCCCACCAGCCCCAGGCCTGTTTATCTTCACAACTTTTTAACATCTGCCAAGACAATTTATTAGGAAGGTGGATGGATGGATGGATAGTAGATAAAAGGTAGCTTGTATTGGTTTTGACCAAAGGAGAAGAATATAGCTCTAAAAATCAAGAAGCCTGTAGAAGATGAAAAGACAAAGAATAGCTTTGCAATGTTCTTGGGTCATCCTTTCTGACTTGCATTTACCCCTGTTTTATTTTTACTAGAGGGATAAATGCAAGTCATCTTTTCTGATTGGAATTTATCCCAATTTCTTTTTATTCAAGTTTAAGCTGGGAAAGATCTTTCCTCAACTCACTGTCACTGTTGAACAGAGATTAGCTCTCAAGGCTGATCGGTAACCCTTTCTCGTTTTTGTCAACCCCTGTCTTCCCATTACTAGCCCCTGTCAATTTTTTATCTTTCTTTTTTCCCTCATATTCCTTTAAAGCTGAATGTACAAAGAACCTGGATTAGTAAAGTGTAAATGCTCGTGTAACATGCTGTGCCCAACATGTCATACATTATTAAAATGGAATGACCTGGTTCATTTAACATACTAAGGCAATGGCTGATTTCTCCAGCTTGCTATATCTCCAACTATTTAACTACATTGAGCCTAATCTAGCATAAGGCACAAAGGTATTTTCATCTGATGAAAGTGGCTCTAGTTCAACTCTCACCAACCTGGAGTCTTCCTGAATTCTTGGGCTACAATACACATCTTGACTGAGCTTAATCTCCATCTTCCCAGAAATTCTACTTAAAATGATGGACTTTGATTGAGCCACAGCCAATTTATAAATTTTATTATTTTTTGAATTCTCCTTGCTCACAACTCTGCATATCTACCTAATTCAAAGCATCTGCTGGCTAAACTTGATTGGAGTTCCAGAAGAATTAAGGTGGGATGCTCACTGTCTACTATAACCTTGTTCTGTTTGATAGCTCCATAGCACTCACATTCCCATGTATTTATATAACTTCCGACAAATCTTGACTCATTCCTTCTCCATTTAAATGGCAGGGAAATAAATATTTGTGGGTGGGCCATTTATACAAGAATATGTTGTGTTTCTCTGAGATTTGCGTCCACTAAGACGCTGGGTTTGTTGACCAGAAGGTCGGCAGCTTGGCAGTTTGAGACCCAAGCGCCACCGCGTAATGGGGTGAGCTCCTGTGACTTGCTCCACCTCCTGCCATCCTAGTGTGTAAGCGTGTAAGATTGCAAGTAGATAAATAGGTACATTGTACAATAGGTACATTGTAATAAACTTTCCATATTTCTGTAGGAAAAATAAATAACTATACTAATTAGCTGAATACAATCTTAAAAGGTTTTTCATCAAGCCTGTTAGTGAGCAAGCTAAACAGTACAGGAATGAAGAATGCATGAAAATACAAGAGCATACAAAATAGTTTAAAATATAACAGCTAATATTCTAGGCATTCAGCCAGTTGAAGTTCTGATTTTGTCAAAAGAGTACAAAGTCTGCCCCCTTCAGGTTTACCTTTGTAGTCTTGCTACTATTTGCTTCGTTCTGGAGGAGATAAATGCAAAACAAACATTACAAGGCCGTGTTAGCAGATAAATACAGAAATGAAAGGCGAATCAAAGATGAGAGTGTTGTATCTATTGTATCATTAAGCCTCTTATGCATTCCAAAAGCTCTAATTCTCATCAAGCTTCGGAAAAGGGACAGGTCAAAACACGTATAAAATCTATTGCAATTGCTGCTATCCAGTGGAATAAACTTTCCATATTTCTGTAGGAAAAATAAATAACTATACTAATTAGCTTAATTAAGAAGCTTTTAAATTATTCCGTGAAAAAGAAATTAGGAAGGTGCTGAATGCCTTGTTCTGAATTCTATTATCTCATCTAGCATGATGGGAAATTACCTGTTAGATGGCTGCAAAGGGTAGATAGGTAGGGAGGTTAGGTAGGTAGGGAGGTAGACAGACAGACAGACAGACAGTCAACCACCAAATCAAGCTCGGTATTGGATCTCTTCTGACATGCAATATCTCTCTAGAGTTTCATCCTAAGGTTTCATCCATCTGCTTGCATGCAAAACATGATCACCCACTAAACTCTTTTCCCCATCCTCCACTCTGTCCAAGGAAAGCTTGTTTGAAATTTTAATCCTGTTATACAGAAATATATTCTTCCATGTGTGCAAATATTGGGATTCCAGGATACCAACAACATCTGTGAAAAGTGGTCTCTGAATCAGCTGAACTCTCGACTTATTTTTCATTAGTAATGCCAGTGTTTTAGCACCATTGTGACATTGCAGAAATGCAGAAAGATCCCCTGAAATATTAATTGCATAAAAATGGAGAGTCAGTGAAAGGGCAAAGCTGGAAAGGACTTGAAGGAGTATAGCTTTATGGAAGAGATGTTGTTTGTAGTGAATTTTCAATGGGATTTCACCTCCAGTTTTGCTCTGCTTCCCCCCCCCTATCTGTTATCACAACTTTGGATATGTTGTTTTCTCACTGTATTGACTCTATTAAAAGGTGTAATTATTCAGTCTTTTTAAGCTCCTGCAGAGGTTAGATCTCTTCTTGACTATAGAAACAAACATGAGTCAGAAGAATGAAGGCTGTCAGTCTAGGCTTGGATATAGAAGTGCTCATTCCAAAATATATTAGATAGCTCCAATAGAAGAGAATCTATGTAACTCAACATTGAACTGTCAAGTTCTTTGTGTTGAGCTTGGTTGTTTCCTTGCAAACCCAACTAGGAAACATCATCAGTGGGAGTAGATGTGGAGTTCGATACAGTAGCTTGCCATGCCAGTATTGGTGGGTGTGTGGTTTTCTTATAGGGCTGGAAGGTACCTTGGCGGTCTTCTAATCCAACCCCCTGCCCAAGGCAGGAGTCCTTATGCTATCCTGGACAAATGGTTGTCCATTTTTTTTGTTGAAAACTTCCAGCAATGGAGGATTGCTGGAGCACCCACAACTCCAGGAGGTAAGCTGTTCCATTGCTTAATATTTCACTGTAGCCCTTGACAATACTCTCCTTGGTAGTTCCTTGATTAGGATATTGTTTTCTGTTTGTCTGGTGGTAATCCCTGCTTATCTGGGTGCTGGTTGCTGGAGAGGATAAGTTCTGAACTTTTTGCTTCCTTCTTAGCTTTTTCTTGTCTAGCTTAAGGCAAGACTAGAATTCAAGGTCTCCTGATTTCTAGCCCATTGCTTTTATCCACTGCACCAACCTGGCTCTTAAATAAATTCTGTAGATTAATTATTTTGGCATGAAAATGATTTAGTCTTTATCCCTTGCTTTTGGGAGTGTAGCACTGAAAGTATTTGAGTGAAGTATACTCCTTGGCTGAAGACATCTTGTGGTCCTCTATCCATGAATGTGGATTATATGAGAGCAGCCACTGTGATGTAATGAAAGGACCATGGAAAAACAGGTCAAGTTCATCCTCAACCATGGAAGATACTGCTGATATGAAACAGAATCCCGCCCCCCTCTCTCATTTTCTCTCCATCCTATCTCACAAAAATCGTTGCAGGGAAAAATAGGAAACAATGTTGGAATCACTTTGAGCTCCTGGAGTAAAAGCATGATACAAATAAAATGGTTCAGTTTTGGCACACCAAAACACAGACGACAGATTTGCTATCCGAAACCTGTTCCCTCTTTCCAAGCCCTCGTTTTGCTGATGCCAAGCCAATGAGGCTGAACAGCTGTCATTTCTTTACAACATAAGCCAATTCCAATGTCTCAGTATAATAATATCAATTTTCTTACCCACCAATCAACTTAATCTGATTATGAAGCTGGAGAGAAACATCTATTTCACAGAAACTGCCATTGAAATCTTAATTGGCAAATCACTTGTGCTTGTTTACACTTTAAGACTGAATTCACAAGGCAGTTCTAAGGTATTGGAAAATCTCTTATGTGCTATCATACCAGCATTTCTTCCACTTTGTATTTTCAGTTCTATGAAGTTTTCTAGAAGGTTACTACTACACTCATTAATAGTTAATACTTGTGTGTGTGTACCCACCCCCATAAGAGTAGGGCATCCTGCTGTTGGCAATTTATAGGTTTCATAATGTATCACTGGGGGATCTGGGGGCTGTAAAACACAGAGCAACACAACCCCATTGCTTTCATGATGAAGGGTAATGATATCCATGCATCATAGAATTCATCCCTCTTACAGTGGCGGATGGTAATGATTTTAGCAAAGTCTTTGTCTTCTTTCTCTCCCCATTTTAATTCTCACTACCCAGCAATTCTCCTTTTGGAGGTTTCATTCCAGATAGGAAACATGTGGCCCTTCAGATCTTGTTGAATTACAATTCCCAACATCCTTTCCTGTAAATGACACTACAGGAGCTGTTGTAAGTGGCAGTTCGGCATCCCCTGGAGACCATAGATTTCCTCCCTTCCTGTGGAGGTTCTCCCTGCCTTTTTTTATTATGGTTGGTTGCACAGTCAGCCAGATGTTTAGACTGGATTTGGCATCTTTATCCCCCTTTCAAGTCCTTTTTACCCCCCCAGTCCCCCATCAAGGACCTGGGATAGACAGATGGTGTTCTTCGGTGATGTTAAAGGTATCGCTTGCAAGAAGTAAGCCATTCCATATAAAGTTACCTTTTGCAGTTGACTCATGGTGATTTTGTTAATGCCAATGGTGTTCAAGTGGTGGTCCAGTTGTTTTGGGATAGCATCTTATTTTTATTTTAATCAAATCTCATTGCTATTTTGAATGTATTGGGTCCATTATTAAATTAAATTGTTTTTCTATTAAATTGTTTTTAATATTAAAATATATTTAATATATTTTAATATTTCTATTAAATTGTTTTTCTGCAATGATGTTTTCATTTTCACTAGTACCCACTTGGAAGATTTGTTTGCAAACTGAATAATAAACTATAAATAAGTTATATATACAATACATAAGTTAATAAATAGCATAGTGTATCTCCCATAGATGGGTTAGTATGTAGTAGGGCTACTGATGAGTCGCTTAGTCAAAATATTATAGGTGTATGGCGGAGCTAGGCTTAATTGTACACAATGAATGAAAAGCTGGATCTGATGATCTGCAAAATTGCTTTTGATTTCATAATTCTAAGAAAGAGGCAACAATGCTGTGGTCTTCCAGTTGTTGCTGAATTTCAGTTCCTAGCAGCCTTTGCTGGCCTAGCCAGCAACACAGGATGCTGGGGATTACTGTTCAGTAACATATGGAAAGCTGCAACCTCAGAGCCTATGCATCTAGAGATCTCCTGTTCAGGAAAATAGTCTGATGAAATGTTCACACAATCAAGTGGAAAAATCCTAATTAAAAAAAATTCTATGTTATTATTTCAGAGTGGCACAGATATGACAGAACATGCCTGAAAATGTCCGAGTTCTTGCCAGAGCCCATTCCTTATTCCACCCTGGATAAGAGAATTAGAAAACAGTTTAGAAAATTGACGCTTCAATAGAAGAGAATATTTGTAGCTCAGTGTTGAACCATGGAGTCCCTGGTGCTCTCTGAGCTTGGTTGTTTTCCTGCAGACGTTTCATCACCACAACTTGGTAACATCCTCAGTGCTAGAGGGGAGTGAGGTTGGTTTTCTTTATATACTATTGGCTTGCCCTTGTCCTGGACAGAGCAAGCCACTAGTATATAAAGAGACAAGTTGAAGTTCATGTCCACTGTGAGAGCCATGGCAGGTAGACACAGTCTGAATTCTCTTGCGAGCTTCACAAAGACATCCAAGTTTGGGCCATAAAGAGTTTGCCAGGTAACTAGAGAACAGCTGTCTCTACAGTGTGCTGACATTCATAAGGGACTGGCATCTTCAAATACTCAAAATTGTGCACAAGCAGTCCTCAACTTACAACCCTAATTGGGACCGGAATTTCCATAATTTCTGTTGCGAAGCCCAATTTTATGAGCCCTTTTTGCCATGCTTATTAAGTAAAATCACTGCAGTTGTTAAGTGAATAGGGCAATCGTTAAGCAAATCCAGTTTCCCCCATTGATGTTGCTTGTCGGAAGCTGGCTAAGAAAGTCACAAATGGTGCTCACATGACCCCAGGACACTGCAGCGCGTAAGTTGCGAGACTTACACTTAAGACAGACACTGCTGCTAGTTGCCGTTCTGATCACATGACCATTGGGATGCTGCGATGGTCGTAAATGTGAGGTTCGGTTGTCAGTCACTTTTTTCAGTGCCATTGTAACTTTGAATGGCTTTGATCTTCCTTCTTTTCTTTGTCTCCAAAGATGCTTCAAGGCTTTAGCAACCTTCTTTTATAAATCCATCAAGAATGTGTTGTACAGTTTATTACCTTGACTTGTCGTTTGTATTTCCACTTTAACTCCCACTTCTATTTGTAATCTACAATACCTTTATTTTTTACTAAATCTGCATAAGCTTGTTTTACCTTTTCATTCTATAGGTCTTTCAAAGCATTTCCTTTGACAACTAGCTGCAAGTCTCTGTCCTCATTTTTCGGAAGCATATTGAAATTACTAAAATTTCACCACATTATTTATTATTTTGTACAATCCAGTGCTTACCTTCCAATTCAAAATGAGAGGCAAGCTGGGGGTTTTTTCCCCTGCCTGGAGTCTTTAGTCCCCTCTAGTGTCTAATTTCTGAAATCATACAGACTCACTTCTTTGTTGTTAGTTAGATAGGCCAAATAAAATGGTATTCTCGTGAAGGTATCATTTATTAAAATCTTTTAGCAGAAGTCCTAAGGTTCCAAATGTTTCTGCTCCTTTCGTCCATTTATATCTTCCTTAAATTAAAATCTTTTTTTAGCTTTTTGCTATTTGTTTATATTTCTTAATTCTAAAGCTTATGGTTAATTTCTCTTTTGTTCAAGAATGAAGGCCAGCTCATCAGATGGCTTTTCAAGCTTATCATTCTGAAGATTTTTAATATAGTTAAAAATTATATTTTAATATAGTTAATACATATTCTTAATATAGTTAAGTAGGTAATTTCCAAAAGTGATTAGAAAGTGAGGTTAGCCGACCCAGCTAAGCCTTTAAAAGGTTCCACTATGACTGGGAGCATAATGATTCCCTTTGTCTCTCAGCACTCAAACCTGTGAGATAAGTTTCCTCAAGTTTCCTCATGAGGAGCTGCCATTCAGAGCACAAGCAAGTGACTTCCAACCTCTCCTTATCCAAAGAGGTTCCATGGGACTGGTCTACTCGGTCTTTGCCATGGCTATCATCTCTGCTTGATCAGAGACATGCTAGTTAGCCTCATTAAAAAGAACATAATGCAAATCAAAGATGCTCCTGGGATTCCTGACTGAGATCACACACCATTTTTTAATCTGCCAAATACTACTTGATCTATCTTTAAGGTGTGCATTAAGTCAAATGAAAGGCTCAACTGAGCCAGCTGATATTCTCCTTCCTGTGTTTTGATTTGACTGTAGGCAGCAATCTGATGAGAAATTGGGAATCCAGAATCGATCAGTAGACTGAACCGAAGGACACACCAAGAGAATAAACAAAAAAGACAACTCAATCATCGTTCAATTGTCAAATTGGGAGTTAAAATTTATAACTTATCCAGAAATAACCCACCCTCCCAAATATCAAGGATGCTAGGACACACTGGATTTTAGAACAGGAATCCCTCCTCTTATTCTTTCTGTCCATAAGGATCTCATGTACACATATCAGGACAATCAGAAATTCGAAAAATCTGCTCTTCGTTGGTTTCTGTGAAATCTCTGTTAGATTTGAGCCCATGTGGCCTTCTGAAATTATTGGCTAGTAATTAGATGGATGTTTTTATTTTTCACATCCCACTCAAGAAATGAGCTAGTGATGAAGGAAAAGTCTGGCTGTAGGTCTGTGCATTAAACAG
>JANHZU010011047.1:102527-115741 GCA_032468055.1 Acrochordus granulatus | reverse complement strand
TTAAGATGTGTGGACTTCAACTCCCAGAATTTCTCAGCCAACATGAATTCTGGGAGTTGAAGTCCATGTATCTTAAAGTTGTTAAGGTCTCTCAATGATTGAGAATGATTGGCCCAAAGTCACCCTTGTCCAGTGATATCTGGAGAAGATAGTATCTCTGAGGATGGGTAGATCGTTTGATTAATTGTAAAATAGCCGTGGTCTATTAAACTATAGGCTTAGGTGGTCAAGGATTTTCACCTTTTAAGCTAGGAAAGGATTTTACATTGTGCGCAGGAATTAAGTCAAAGCACCCTTAGCATTCTGAGCTTGGAAATTAATCTAATTACACCTTTCCCTGTCTCTAGCAACCATCATGATGCATGTTAATTAAAAATATATTGCTTTTGAACATCAGGGTCCTTTCTGGCTCACAGTGACTAAGGCAACTTTTTTTGCATGTCAACTTCTCAGCTCCTTGTCTACGAATATCTATGAATATATTCTAAGTGCCTCGTTTCCTGTTTCCCAAATTGGTTGGGAATAAAGCTGATTTAAGAAATGCCCTTCTAGGTCTCAGTCCATTCTTTAGCCTAGGGAATAATGTTGGAAGATCCCCCTGCTTTCTTACTTGTCCCATCTATTCCAGGAAAGCATGGCAGGCTTATTCTTGACACTTGATTTCCATTGATAAGGATTTAGGATCCTCATCATGAGGATTTAGGATCCTCATCATTTAGGACACCCCCACATGAGCTCTGAACAGTGTTTCCCAACCTTCATCATTTCCAGATATGTGGACTCAACTCCCAGAATTCCATCACCAACATGGCCATTGATACATATTCTGGAGTTTGAAGTCCACACATCTGGAAATATGTATGGGAAACACTGTTCTTGAGAATGTCCACTGGTAGTCAGGGTGGGGAAGAAAACATCCATTTTATACCTGTTCCTGTTACTTGGGCTAGAAGGGGATACTGGCAGAACTCTTGTCAATTTTAAGTGGTTGAAAAAGAAGGAAAGGCAATCAGCTCTATTCAGAAAGGGGCAGCAGGTCTGTAACCCAGGATGAAATGGCTGTGAAGGGCATCGATGAGTGACTGGAGAGGACACAAGATATGAAAAATTGCTAGTGAAGTTAGGAATAGTTTGAGTTGTTCAATCCAGACTACAATTATGTCCAGATAGACTACTTTTGTGTGTTCTTGTAAGGACATTTCTGTATACTCTACAACAGCATCTAGCTACCTAACCTTCTGTTGGCCTCTTTCTTTGATTTTTCCAAATCTTGGAGTTGTTCTCTACACTTCTTACCTTTGCAATATGTGTCCTAAATATTGCCCAAGATTTTAGCTGCATTACTGATTGTGGTAACCATCTTTATTCTTCCTAACTTGGGCCACTGCTGATTGGCTTGAAACCTTTCCACTCAAAAAGCTATTTTCAAATTCTAATCTCTTTGTAGGTATGCACAACATGCTACTCTATCTGAAAATATAAATATATCCCTGCTGTATTTCTCTGAGCAGCATATAATTGGCCTCCAACCACTTCAGACTGTTTATCTTTCTTTGCTAGCATTGTCTCGTTCAGTTTACTCCAACCTGGTGCCCTCTGAACAATGACATTAGATTCTTATCTCCAGAAAACCTTCAGTGTGTCTGGAGGACACCGATCTTGGCAAAGCAGAACTCTAACTGGCAGAGCTTTCAGGGGACCTGTTAATCTTCTCTTACTGGGTAATTTAGCTAGAAATGACTGAGAAGGAAGGAGGCCTTCTGCAGTCAAAGAAAATGCTTTCCTGCTGAATTTTAATCTCTCCCTTGGGGAAAGACATTTAACCAGCTTATGCTGAGCCAGACAAAATGTTCCATCTAGCTTCATTCACACATAATGCTGACCAGTCTGAGACCAGAGCAGCGTCACATGAAGATGACTTGGTGCTTGTGGAAATCTTTGCAGGCTGAACCAACTCATGTTCAAATCTGCTGTTTTCCAGAGGATGTGCAACAAAGACATGTTTGAAACATGTTCTGGAACTTCAAGATTCATCAGTGGATTTCATGCTTTTGCTTCTCGGTTCCTGGGATTTCCCCATCTCTTCTGAAGTGGAAGGATGGCTTTGCTGTTCCCTCAGATAGCCATTGTCATCCTCCTTTCTGTCTCCACTTGTGAAAACAAGTTCAGCAAGGAACTGGTCAGTTTAGCAGTAGATACCAGCTGGAATACCAGTGTTTCACTTTGCCATTGGCCAGCTGGGAGTTCTCCCCAGCTTCAAGGAGCAGCAGCAATAGACAGTGGCCTGGAACTGCTACAAGAGCTAGCAGATGCATCTGTACTGCTTTTTTTCCCTCTTGCACCGTCCTAACCTATCCTCAGATACTTTTAGATGTCATTGTTAAGGGTTGAGACCATTGGCATAAAAACCTTATGCCTTACATGAGGCCAAGGATAGGCAAGTCAAACTTGCATGCACCTCTCATATCTTTTTTTTTTCCTCCCAACCTCTCCTCTGGTGCTCACCCCAGAGAAAATTAATAGGATGCCTCCTGGGCAATGTTCAATGGGAAAGAAAAGGGAAAGGGTATTTGTTGAGTTCTGGATAATCCAGTTGACACTTCTAGTTCCACTTCCTTGAATGATGGTATTTTGGCTTTACCCAGAATTTGAACAACAAGAATTTGCATCCCCAGCTGTGAAGTGTGTTCCTGTTCCTGTCTTTATTTATGGCAGGAGCTGAATGGAAGTCTACAAGGAAATCCTGGGCTCCAAGTTAAACTGAAAGTAAAAAAAGAATAATCCCAGAAGGAAGCAATGGCATAAAATGTTGGTCTGGTAGCCAAGAAGCTAGAGACATTTTTGAATTCAGCAGCATATAAATTTAATAAAGATATGAATTAGTCCATGAAGACTGTGAGTTCTAGTCTTGCCGTAGGCTTTAAGCTGGCTGGGCGACTTTGATCCAATCACCAGGAAATTATGACTTCTAGTCTTGCCTTAGGCATGAAAGCCTACTGGGAACTTTGGGCTAATAATCAGGAGGCGGTGAGTTCTAATCCTGCCTTTGGCATGAAAACCACCTGAGTGACCTTGGGTCAGTTGCTGTCTCTTATCCCAACTCACCTCACAGGACTGTTGATGTGGGGGGTATGTTTGCCACCTTGAGTTATTTATAAAAATAAAAAAGGCAGAATATAAATACGTAAATTAAAATAAATTAAAACAAATCAACTGAAAATTTGTAGCCTTCCTGCTTTTGCAAATAGGCTACTAGGCTCCCTTTTTGCTTTAAACACAAATGCGGTATCTGGATCAACTTTCTGAATCTAGTTTGACAGCCAGAAATTCTGGTCATGTGAGTTCTTCCAATCCTTAAATCCACTTTGTTCTGATAAGGAAAGTGAATCAAGGGAGATAGGAACCATGGCTTATTCTAAAGTCTAGATTAAAATTAAAATTGGGAGCATGGGATGTTGGTCTTATTTTAAAGAGAGCTGTTGAGTTCTGTGAGAATTGGTCACAGCCAACGTAGAGCAGGATACTTTGAAGACGCTGTAAAGAAAGCTTGCCTGTTTAACCAGCAACTGTGTGTATCTGTACATTGGGATGACTAATGCTGCATGCATGCTAGGTGCCCTTCAGCTACATATTCCTGAAACAGCTGACCACGTCTTGCAGCTGTATCTTTAAAGGTGCAGTGCTTACTTTTGAAATGTTGTTTTATGTGAAAAGAACAACAACGTTCTCTTTTCTGGAACAACGTAGCAGTTGGAAATATCTGGTATGCCAAACCGCAAACCAGTATACCCAGATTTCTTTCAGGTTATTGCCGCATGTAAATGCAGCCGGCATGGCACTTCTAGTTTTATGTACCATGAACATCAGGAAAATGCTGTAGAGCAATATGTGGTGAACTTAACTGTGTCTTGTATATATTGCCCATGGTAAGTGGGTCTCCTACGCCACCAGGGCAGTGGTGGTGGATTGTGAATCATGGAGAAGAGGCAGTGGAAATGTCTTACGGCTCCTTCCAAGCAAAGAACGACACTCCTGTACAAGTTTGGGAGAAGTATAGAACTTTTGCCATCTAGACTATGTCAGGGAAGGCATGGTTTAGACGACTGGCTGGATAGGATGGGAATTGTAGTTCAAAGTATCTAAACTGGACCAGCGTGGTGGAGAAAACATTTCTCATCCTCGGCCACGTGAAGATGTGGGAACTTCAGCTCCCAGAATTCCCACTGCTGGCTGGGGAACTCTGGGAGTTGAAGTCCCCACATCTTCAAGTGGCTGAGTTGAAGGACTCCGAAGCAACGAAATTATTTTTCAAGGGCAGAATGAATGAACCCCTTGGCATCGTTTTACGGGCGAGGAAAGAGTTGCGGAAGGGGGGAATCCCAAAGCTGAGGGGAATATCAGGAATGCTGGGGAAACGCGTAAGCCCCCCCCCCAGAGGACCCCCCTAAGCACCCCGCGGCGTAGCCTCGCAGACTTCTGAGTTGGCAGCTCCGCGAATCCGCCTCCGATGGACAGACGGAGCTTCCCTGGACCCACTAAGGCGGCCAAGCCCTTCCCGTCCCGGGCAGGGGAAGAGAGGGGCCGTCGGAGCAGGTGATCCCGCCCGGCAGAGGCGGAGAGCGCCCGCCCTTTGCTCGTTGCCCTCGGTGGAAGCGGCGGAGGGCGGGACGTTGGAGTTCACAGAGCTGCCCGGGCGGCGGCGGGGGATCGACTCGTTGGGGAAGGCGCAGCGGCGGGTGAGCAGCGGAATCAGCCCCCGCTATGGCAGGCGAGCGGGAGGCGGCCGAGGCCGGCGGAGGCTGAAGCCCGCGAAGCGACGCCCGAGGTCGGCCAGCGGCAGGGGCGCAGGCGGGCGCGGTGCGGCGGTGCTCCCCCAGTCCAGCATCGGCATGGCTCGCTGGATCCCCACCAAGCGGGAGAAATATGGCGTGGGTGAGTTCTCTGTCCCCCCCTCCCCGCGCCTCCCTGTTTCCCACGTGCAGGATGCGTGTCGCTGACCCGTCCCTTGCTCGGAACTTTCCACGGATTGTCTGCGGGGCGGATCTTCCCGTCTTTTTTTTTAATCGGCTTGCCTCCTCCTGTTTCTTTTCTGTCCTCCTCCTTGCTTGGCTGGGAGGGTTCGCTCCCCCTCTTAAATTTGGGATGTTGGTTTCGGGCGCGATCCCCGGGTCGCAGCCGGGGAATGGGAGAGGCGACCCCACCCTCCGCTGCTTTTTTCGGCGGAAGAGAAACGCCTTTCCACCCCCTCCTCTCCGCAACCTCCTTTTCAAGTTTGCCAAAGCGCCTTCCAGATGGTTAGAGCCACCGTCCCCATTATCCCCAGCCAGCAGGTAGAGATGGGACCCGCAGGGCGAACTGGAGAAAGCTGTTCTCCGCCCCCACAACACACACGCAAACACACATACCCCGCAGCTGGTTAGTTACTCTTTGACGTTCTTCTATCTGTTGCACAGCTCAGAAGGGGGAATAGATTGTTTTGTCTCTTTTCTCAACCCCCCCACCGGGATTATTAGTGCCAGGGAGATTGTGAGTCACCTTTGGGACCGCAAAGAAGGAAAACAAAGGGAGGGGGCATGTGTTTGTGATGGCTTAATTAACCTCCAGTGCAGAGGTGGCATTGCCTGATGGGAAACCTTGAAAGGTGGTCAGCCTCAGCAATAAATATTCCGTTACTTCAGATGAATGCGGAGTGCAGAAGTGAGCTGGTTTGTGGGGCACGTGGTGAAAGTTGCATAGTTAAACAATGGGCACTTGACCTTGATGCCAAGCGCAAGGCCGTCTTACCATCTCAGTCCATCAGAATTTAAATCACAGCTCTGCACTATCTATCCCCATAAGCCATGTTTTTTTCCATATGAAGTGTTTTGTATGCAGTTCCTGGGTCTGGTGTGATGAGCCACAATTATCTTGAGTTTTCCCAGATCTCAGGGTCACTTTCAACCCAAACAAGACCTGGAAATTCCTCCTCCTCCTATTTCTCCTTCACCAACACTACTTACTATATTGTATGTTATCTTTTCCCCTAAGAGGTAGCAGATGAATTTTGTAGTTCAGGTCCAACCTCTGTACTTCAGTGTGGAGCTCCGGGAAAACTGGTGAGTTGGACATCAGGTTGGGCAGCAACTGAAGGTGGCTGAGCAATAGTGAGGAAGAAGATGTCTTTCACCTTCCTCTGGTCTCTATCCATCTTTTCCTCCTGTGCCCTTGGAGCAGCTTCCAAGCCAGTAGCAGCTATTCGCTGATGAGTGAGATCTTTGCAATGCCAGGAGTTAACTGACTCACATGTTATGTGTAATAGTTCCCCTGAAAATCATAAATCCTGAATACTGCCTCCACCAAATATTTTCTCCGTGTTTTCAATTTTAGAGGAACAAGGCTGGACAAAGAGACCTGAATTCGAGTTCATGATAAGTCACAGCGCTTGCTAGCTGATGCTAGGCACTTGCTGTTTTCTCATCATCCTGATCAGCTTTAAAGGGTTACAGTGAAAATCAAAGGAGAGTTGGACTAGTGTGCTATGTATAGATTTGTTCAGTCAAGGAAAAGATAAATAAACATGGTTTATATTCTGGGAAGAAGGAGAAATGGATTAGTGGTAATCCTTGACTTATGACTACAGTTGGGACCGGAATTGTTGCTAAACAAAGTGGTTGTTTAGTGAGTTGTGCCTCATCTTACAGTCCTTTTTGCCATGGTGGTTAAGTGTATCACTGCAGTTGTTAAGTGAATCATGTGGCTGTTAAATGCATCTGAGTTTGCCCGTTGATTTTGCTTGTTGAAAGCCTGTTATGTTATGGCGATCACATAACCCATGACACTGCAACCACCATAACTGCATGCCAGTTGCTGAGTGGGCCAGTTTTGATCATGTGACTGGATATGCTGCAACGGTTAGGACCAGTTGTAAGTCACTTTTTTCAGTGCCGTTGTAACTTCGAACTTTCGCTAAATGAATGGTTGGAAGTTGAGGACTACCTGTTATCTTATTCCCTTCTTCCAGCACACGGTCATTACTACTCACATGCTCTTTATGAAGCTTTCAGCCTTATTGATGTTAATTCCAGCACTGGAACTGTCCTCTGATTCCTACAGATCTCAGGAAAAGGCCAACTAAGCCATTGAGTTCTGTGCCAAAGTAGCTGGGTTGCCAAGGAAGCTAGACTAGGTACCTTCAGGTGTGTTGAAGATATATAATCAGCCCATGAAGTCAAGTCCGTGTAAAGTTTGCTTGTTGGCCCTAGCATGTTTTTGGGATTTTGCTAATCTGGAGTTAAGGTTTTGCACATTGAATGAATCCAGCCAGGATGGCTGGCCTAGTGTTCCCTGGAACTTTGTCACCAGGATGTAAACACTTTGTCACCATCTTCCACTGTTCTTTTCCAGCGACTGCTGAATTAAAGCATGAGAACTGCAAGGTTCTGCTGGTCACAGAAAGGGCAATCTTCCTTCATTTGTCCAATCCTCATTTAAAAGGAGCCAATTTGTTGTAGCGGTTATGATGCTGGTCAAGAAACAGGAGATCACGTGTTCTAGTCCCGCCTTAGGCATGAAAGCCAGCTGGGTGACTTGGGGCCGCCACTTACTCTCAGCCCAACCCACCTTGCAGGATTGTTGTGGGGAAAATAGGAGGAGGAAGGAGCATTATATACATTTATTGCCTTGAGTTTACTTCTGAAGTAATAAAGACGGGATAAAAATCTAATAAAATCACATTTCTTCAAAAAGATGCACTTGTCACTTAAAGACGGAGCTCTGGAACTCTGATATCCCAAAATTTGAATTATAGCATTGTGAATATCTTTTAATCTATCTATAGATTTTTGGATGGCTTCACTTAGTGTATCTTTTCCTTCCTGGAGAACGTTTAACACAGATAGCACCTTTAGTTAATTGAACTGTGCATTCAAAATGTGACAGATAATATACGTGCTCTATTACTATTACCTTGACAGGGAAATTGTAGAATGCTATTTCTGGAAATTGCATTTTGATTCTTTTTCTCAGAGTACACTGATGATGCATTGGAGATTTGGATGGATGTTGGGATTTTTATTTTTGATCATTATTGGATGACAATGAGTTTTTATAACTTCCTGCGTTTAATGTAATACACACACACACACACATACTGCATATATATATTGCTACCCAATGGCAGATTTATATCTGGAATTTCTGTTGAACATCTCAGTTGGGTTCATTAGTATTTTCAGCTTCAGAGATATTGAAGTGATCACTAATTTGTATGAGAGCGGCATTTATTTAGTCTTCAGTGGGGTATTCAGGAAATTCCCCAGTAGGATTATTGTTTCCAGCATAACTTTTGTACTTCTGCAATTTTTGGATTTCTCCCAAAGTTGCTACTTGCATTTCCTTCTTGCGTGTGAGCTGGTGCTCTTTTAGTTGCAAATAAGCAATAGTGTATACCACTTGTATATCCAAAGAAGAAGAAAGGTTTAGATGCATTGGGGGACTGAAGGAAATGTCATTCTAGAATGAATGAGCAGACCAAAGATAGTTTTGAGTCACAACATTAATTTTGTTGGGTAATGTGTAACTACAAGATGTGCTGATGTCACAAGTACAATGATTGGATTCCTTAGGAACAAAACTGCACTGGCTACTTTTGATGCTAATTTAATGGAACTAGCATCAGACAAGACTTCTTCTGAATAATGTGTGGGAAAAGGAAAGGCAAACTAGGGGTTAGGAGGGCGATCAGCCTTGAGTTGCTACACATGCACAAATGCCAAAGATCCAACCCCTCATGAGGACTGTTATCTGGGGAGTGCAGGAGTTTGGCAGGCAGTTGGAGAAATTCTTGAATCTTTGTAACATCAATAAATCAATTAACCAGAACTGCATCGACTACACCTGATCCTTCACACCTAACAGATTTATCATAAGAAAGGGATAGCTCCAACTGAGCAGAGAAACTCTGTAGCATTTATGCACATCGTGCTTAAAAACCACTTATTAAGAAAAAGCAATCAATCCACCATGGAAAACGAATAAGAAACAAATGTGTAGAATGTCCTTCATCAGCTAAGGACATTCAAGAGTTGCCAGTTTGTGGCTGAGTGAAACACATCTGGAAGTCAAGGGTTCCAGGAAGCTGCTTTAGAACGTTACGAGTACTTTTAAGAAGAAAAAAAGCAGCTATTATATTATTTATAAGCAATAGGCAGCTGACTAAGCATTATAAAGTCAGTTAAAGAATTAGAAATTGTGATATCACCAATGGCCCTAAAAGGTCATCAGACAAATCCTTTGGTGATCTCATTTAAGAGCAAGCATAGAGATTCGGTGAGCAGTAGACCCATTCTGTGCCTTCATCTGGGTGATTTAGCTTTGTGCGCTGTATGAACCTACTTACTGCAATTTGCAGTCTGTGAGCTACAACTTAGCGTGTTGTGCACACCCAGCCAATTTGGGTAAGCATGTTTAAGCAGAGCATGGTTCCATACAATATTTAAACACACGGGGAAATAAAGAAACAGTAACTAATGGAAGATGCAAATTACGGGTGTTTGAAAGGTGGGGGGTGTTGTAATTTTTACTTATTACTAATGGATCATTTCTTGCGTGGATGCATTGTGGTGTAAAATGAAGCAGTACTCCTCAGCCCCATGCTTTCAGGATTTTGACAAAATAAGGTAGTCACAGTAGTCCAAAACAAGAGGAGGTATTGACATTGATCAGAAAAAAATGTGCACCAAATTCTGTATTTGTCCATCTTTTTGATTTTACAAGACGCGTGCTTAAGCGGTTCAACAGCAGTCCAAAGGATCCTTCTGAGGTCTCCCTTGTTTGTCTTGCCCCAGAAATACTATGAAAACTTGATTTTTTTTAAAAAAAAGTTATATTATTGTGTTTAAAATATGAATTATTTGTCCCCCGTTGTGAAATCTGGGATCAGCTGAATCATAGGATTTGAGTAAGGATCATGCATATGGCTGACACATTGAAATCAGGGTGATAAATTAATCACAGCTAACTGAAGTTCCATCGATTTTCAGTGAATATATTGTGTGACTAAATCTGAATCTAACACACAGTGACTTTGAAAAAAGAGGAACTCTTAATGTACTCTTCAAATTAACAGAAGATCACAAAGCAAAAGAAAGGGTTAGTAATGGATTGTATTCATATATTTTGAGATACAGTGCAATTAAAGAGCCATATTATTTAGGTCCTCAAAGTGGAATTACAATCCTATTTACTGGAGAAGACACTAACAAATTCAATGGGATTTGCATCCCAGTACATGCAATCCTTGACTTGCAACTTCAGTTGAGATTTGTTGATCATTCAGTGAGTTGAGCCCAGTTGTACAACTTTTTTTTTTTGCTATAGTTGTTAAGCAAATCCGGCTTCCTCCACTGGCTTTGCTTGTTGGAAGTCCCCTGGGAAGGTTACAAATGGCAATCGCGTGACCCTGGGATACCTCAACCATACATGCGATTGCCGTGTGCCCAAATTTTATCAATGCTGCAACAGTTGTAAATGTGAGGATGGATTATGAGTCTCTTTTTCCAGTAATGACATAACTTCAAATGGTTGCTAAACAAATGGTCTAAAGTCGAGGACTACCTGTATACAAGACTGCTGTCTGTGAGGTGTCTCTCTCGCTCTCTTTTTCTCTCTTTCATTCAAAACTCCTGAATATAAGGATGACTAAAATAAGTTCTGTTAGCTGCAGCTTCAACATAGGCACAGTTCATGCTACAGAATAAATCAAAGAAAACACAGTTATTTGGCTGACATACAGTAGTTTGTGTTGTCCAAACAAATAAACCATATCCTGGATTCATGGAATGAATGAATTGTATAACATGCAAAGACAAAGGCAGGGTTCCCACAACACATTGAATCTCAAGCTTATTTAGCCTCGCTAGTGAGTACAATAATTTGCCCAAATAATATAAAGAAGGAAAGTTTAAAAGATTACATGCGGTCCCTTAAAATTGTGGCCAGTTAGGAAGAGGTAATCTGAACTGCTTTTTTTGACAGTCCCTGGACATTTCCAAATTTTCTAATTTTGATGATAAACCAAAAAGGAAAAAAAGAGAAGTGTATTAAGCTTCCTATTATCATTTAATCTACTTCCCCCAATTGGAGGAATGCACGGAAAATCCCATTTTTTTTCTACATCAATGATACAAGACCTTGGTTGACAGTTTTAGTGCATTGACTGCAGTTGTATAAAAGCTGCCAGCTTCTGTTGCTGAGGAATACAAAGCAGCATCCAAGTGAGAAAAAAACTTTTGTTTGGCTTGATAGGCCTATAGCTCAAATCTAGCAGTCAAGCACCGATTTCCAGCATTTGCTTCAGAAATGACCTAGGTCAATGTGGATGAACAGGATAGTTTCACTTTGTAGGAGCTTATGTGGATGCAGTGAATTGGGTCGCTTTGATAGCACTTCTGAACTTATGTGCAAATGGATACATGAAAATGCCTTGCTGCCTTATCTAATTGGAAACAAAAACTATATTTAATCCGCACGCCTTCAAGTTAGTTTCTGTCTTCCAGTGACTCATTGATGAGCTGGCTTTCCTGTATAGCTCTTCAGTTTTAATTAATGTTGTTGGTGTAGTAAGATACTCTTGGTATGGTATCATTGAAGGTCTTGGAGGATATGTCAGTTAAAAGGGAAACTGGCTTTTGGAGAACAGAACAACAGCAGGAGAACAAGTGAAAAGCCACGTAGTGACTAAACTGTAGTATTATTGAACAATCCATTCGTCCATCAGGTTGCAGAAAGAAATCAAGATCTGTTTTGAGCGATGAATGAGTTTAAAAAGGAGAATTCTGGGACACTATTTCACATTTTGCAAAGCACGAGCAATAAACCTATTTGCAGTCACGCATAGTAATGTCACCTCTGATTATAAGGGAGGATTTTTCCTATCTTTATACATTTGCTTTTTCTGTCTACTTAAAAAAATCTGTTGTTTGGATGGAGTTGGATTCAATGAAATAACTTTGCCGCTAGATTCTGTGGATTGTGTATTAGCTGTTTAAAAAATTTACTTGAAGCCTGCACTTTACTAACTCTAGAGACTTTTCAGCCAAAGCAAAAATAAATAATACACAGGAATGGCTTGCTGCCCACTATCATTCCTGCTCTTAAATTCTGAAAAAAATGGTCCCAAATAATCAGATTGCGTCTTCCTGTGAGGTCATTAACACTTCTAATATTATCATTCACAACTCTCGACTTGGAAGAGAATTGTGACTTTGGTCCATGGAAAACAGTGTTTCTCTCTTAAGACATATGTTCTAGCTTGATGGTTCTTAAACTGGAGGTAATTACCCCAAGGGCATAATTTGGGCATATTCTGAGAATAATGAATTAAGGATTCAGTTTGGGACTGTCGCTGCTAAGATGCTTGTGAATCTGGTTCATCTGACATTATCCAAGACCAGGAAGAGGGATAATTGGATCAACCAATTTAAGAATCATTGTTTTAACTGTTAGGAGAGCCTACTTCACAGGTTATCCAGCCACAAATCAAGTATGTTAATTGCCAGGGAGCTGGAGTCAATTGGACAATTGTGTTATGCGCTCAACCAATTATCTTCAAGTGGAAAGTCAAACAAATATTAAGTTGTATCTAGGCAACTTGTATTTTAAAGGACTCAGTGGGAATTCTCAGGTGTACTTTGCAGAAACAGATTAAATAAACTGCAAGAAAATATCTTATTTTTAGAGTGGGAATGGAAAAGCAAATGCTCTCAATGTCTTCAAGAAGTTATGCTGTGACATGTTAAATTATGCAATTTGCAATGGGTCTGACTTCATGAGGCAGAACAAAGCAATTGCTTTTGGGCAAAAGATGGGAGGTGGCAATGCTTGGTAGGAGGAGAGATCTATAAGTTGCGTGAGAGGTTTCTTGGTATCTCCAAGCTCGCTGTTGTCTTCAACTGCATTGATGGTTGTTGTCCAACCCAGTCTTAAAGAGTGAGAGTTCAGCTGGGTTTTGTACCTGGAAGAAGATAATCTTGTTCTTTGACATGTAAATAGAAGATCTGGGTGAACCCTAAATACTATTTAGATAGAAGATTGAACTGTCCATTCTTTCTGCCATCCTGTTATGTTAGTGTTTACCTGGTAACAACACTGCTATCATTTTGAAAGCAAATGCTTCATCAATGCACAATTGGAAATTGGATATTTCCAAATTTTGGAAAATCTTAGCCGTGAACAGT